>VXAL01010039.1:4153-31100 GCA_013399475.1 Chauna torquata
TATGTTTAAACCTTTTGGATCCTTCAACTGGAAGGATCTTTAAGATATGAGGGGTCTCTGCCACTTTCCCCCACATACATTTAATTCCAAGTTTCACTTTCTTATTGAGGAAATACATGTCAATCACATCCTTGGACAGGTTTTCTTATAATGCTATTTAGGCCAGCAGCCAAGAGTGTACTCTTCTACACCCTGCCTCTGAAGTATGCTATTCATAATAAACACTTTGTTAGTATAAATGAGTCAAAAAAGTAATAAAACAAAGGGCTTTATACTGCAAGTGCAGTAATACTCAGATTTGACAGCAACGTATAAAATGTGTGTGCCAGAAGCTGACAATTTCCAAGCAATTTTGAATAGGGAAAGAATAATAGATGCTATGCTTAGCAAACAGAATTCAGTATTTCTGAGAAAGCTGATCTGCTCAGAAATGGTCAGAAAACACCATCTGCTTAGATTCAGGAAGTACCTGAGCATTTTTCTTTTCTTCAATTCTTTTGGTACTCTCTGTGGGGCTCTCGCACCCCAGAACAAGCAGATTAATTTATTGCTTCAATAGGGATCCCTCAAGACATACAGAAAAAGTGAGACAGATGGTACCAGCACAATTTTCTGCAGAGTTTTTCATATATAATTTTCCTATAGAGATGTTCACAGGCTTAAGAAATCAGCCCATGAAGATGGGATAGATGAGTATTTTAAGAGAAGTTTGCAGCTTTTACCTTATGTACAAAGCGCATCCCACAAACGCAACACAGGAGAGCATGTTTTGTTTTCCCTACAGTCAGACTTTTAAAGCTTTATCTGGTGATAGTAACTACTATATCAGTGTGAAACATGAAAGTATTAAAAAGTGAAGGACACCTTCAAACTCCCTCACTGAAAGCTGAGAAAACTTGGCAAACTACAGGCAACCAAATGTTCTTGCACTGTACAAATGAGCAAATTCAACTGCAGGATCCACCATACTTGCTCTTGCCTAAGACAGAAGAGTAGATCTAGGCACTTGTTTTTGAGGTAGTGCAAAATGGAGAAAGAGACAAGTGGCATAGGAGAGCTCCAGAGTAACACCAACCATTCTGGCAATTTTCTCTTTCTAAATCTCTGGCTCATTTCTCCACCCATGTCCTTGATGGAATTGCCTGTACTCAACTTTATCACTCTCCCTTAAACACTCAGCAGCTTCCAGGAGCTGTTTTGTTTTCTTAATGCTGGAAATAAGCTGAAGAAAAAACAAACAAACAAACAAAAAAACACATACACACAACTTGGGAGGCTGCATTTTTTCTGTAGTGGTGATAATAGTGGTATTACGTGACATGCCAGTGAGAATGACACAGAGCTATCACAACTGGGTCAGCTCAGAATTAGCAGTCCTTAGGTTGTTCACAATGTAAAAATCCACCTGGCTGCACTCACGGATACCTTTAACAGAACTGCATTTTTGGCACTGTAGATCCATAAGCAAAGCTCTTATGAATAACTGAAAGCTGACTGTAGCTCCATACTTACTCAAAAAATTAAACATGAAGTAGATGGCTTTACTATATGTTACGAATTGCTGAAGAAAAGCTGACTTAGGTTTACATACAAAGTGATGTAACAAAGGCTGTATTTCCATCCTCCTATCATTATGAAGCTAGCATTTTTTCAACTGAGTGCAACAGTTCATTTTTACAAATGAGTAACAAAGGAAATTAATTACTGAGTCACTTTTGCACAGGATGCAGCATACCCTGCAGTTTACAAAGGCTGTATTTATGTCAGGTATTTATTTCACACATTTAATCATGGATGCAGTGACTTCACTTGAATAAAAGTATTTTAAATTTAGTTTATTTAAGCATAGTAAAAACACAAATATGTCTCATTGTGCTGGTGCCCAGATGACCTATTTTCCAACATGGAGGTAAACTGACAAAATGCTAGGTACAAGGATTTTTAGAGGCCTCCACATGAAATCTCTTGTTCCATGCTGTTCCATTAAATTTCTCCTTCTGATTTACTCATGAAATAACATTCGTTTATCCATGAGAAGATACAAAAAAGAACGCTTCACTATGCTTAGAAATGATTACTGAAATTTCCTGTCTGTGAGAGATCAGTGAGACCAAAAAACAATTGTCAAATTGGACTGTGAGAGCTATTCTTCTGTATCTCAACATTTTAATTAAATATTTGTACAAGCACACATTTTTTATCACAAGAACAGGAAAAAAAATTCAGAAGTAAACAAGGGCAATCTCCTGAATGGCTCCCTAGTATCTCAGTGCTGCAAAACCAAAATATACAGTAACATGTAAATCTGTCAGAGCTCTTTAAATAGTTTACAAAGTTTTGAATAACTCTTGATAATTTTGACAACAACTAGCAAATGGGTTCAAGAATATTATCACAGGAAAGGACAGGAATGAAAGGAGTAATACATTTCTATAGGAATTATGGTTTATTAAATTAAAGGTAGAAAAACAGGGTGATCCAGGCAACTTCAGATCAACTGCTCTCACTTGGATACCTGAGAGATCCTAAGTTAATGACACAGCTGAAAAGCTGTTAAAGCAGTCAACAAGGATTATTCAGTATCCAAATGAGTAAGAAGGCATATTTCTTCTAAAAAGTATATAACTTACCCTAAAGAAAAAAAATAGAAGCATACGTCTTAGCTGTTGTAATGCTTTTGAAACTTTCCTATATAACACTTAAAAACAAACTGCAAAAATATGGCCTATATGCAATCGCCATAAGATAACTGCACATTCAATTGAAAAGCCATACCAAAGGACAGGTATTAGAAATGTCTTGTTATATAAGATTGATATGTCTTTAGTGCTTTCATGCAGTACCTGTGCTAATCCTTCAGATGACTGAGTGGAAATACCCTAGGAGGAGTGGCAGATGCTGTAGAGGACAGAATCAGACTTCAAAGAGGAACTCAAACTGGAAAATGGTATGAAACAATCAACCAGTCAGACTCACCAGGGATGTATGATATTTGACAAGCCAAATACATGATGCAAAAATGGGAATACTAAACAAGTAGTATAGAGAAAAAGGAGAGTGTTCCCAACAGAATCTAAGCTGCTTGAGTTATTTGCAATAGTCTTAGAGAAAATAAATCTTATACCTGAGATATATTTGCAAAATATTTATAATACACAGCACAATTAATCTCTTTTACTTGATAAAGATAAGGCCTTGGTTTGAGGTACCATGCTAATATATGGATATGAAGAGAAGAGCAATATGAATGATCAAAGTTTCTGAACGCCTACCTCACAAGTCAGCAAACATCAAACTGGGGTGATGGAATATGTCCCAGTTAAAAACAGTTAAAGATGCCCCTATAAAATTCCCCTGGTCCTTTGCTTCTGCCTTTACTTCCTCAGAAGTTACCCTTTTCTTGCAATCATGTTATTTTTACATGGTATGGACAGAAGGCAAGTTAGGCTTACAGAAGGAGGCATGCAGTATTTGTTTGGTAGTAGTAAAGAGGCTGGACAATTCCAGCATTTTCTCCTCTCACCTCTTCCATGCATGCTCCGTAATGAAAGTTGAGTTGAGCTCCGGGAGACAAGGAAGAGGAAAATGTCTTGTGATAGCTAAGGAACAATCATGTTGTAGACAAATTACTAGAGAATCACAGGAAGTGAGTCTGAGTTCAAAAGTCTGCAAGTCACTCTCTTTGTGAGAAGAAATCAGTTACACGGGGAAAAAACAAACAAACAAACAAACAAACAACAGCCAAACAAACCAACTATTTCTACCAGTGAGATATAGAGTATCTACAAAGGTTGTGCCATCTCCTTCATTTCCCCTGCCCTTAAAAAAAAAAAAAAGCCAACCAACAGAAAATGAAGCATAGCTCTGTAGGAAAATGTATTAATGCTCTTCACACTTCAAGCGAGACTCTTTTGCCTAAGTTATAGCCTTTCTATTAAATTTTTATTACTTTTAGTTCCTGTAAGAAAACTAACACACAAAGTGTTACCAGCATATTGATTTTGTAGTTTACCAAATATAAAAATAAACTCTGCAAAAGAACACACTACCTGAGAACTAGACTAGTGATTTGGAAACAACTAGCCAGAAAGTAGTAAAAAGGTCATGCAGTATTAAAAAAAAGGAAAAAAAAAAGTGTCAAGCAGTTTTTTCTAATGTATACATTTTTTTCTGCAATCTGCAGGAGCTTGAGCATTCACATATAATGAGTATAATATTCAACCATGCATATTCCTATCTGAATTGTGACAATGCATTACATAAAACAAAGCATAATTCCATTTTTGTATTTGAAAAGTATGGTGCTATGTATAAATAAAATCTAAGTTCAAACTGTGAATAAAACTCACTTTTCATTTGCTAAGACTGCAGTTCCACAAGTATGTATCTGCTTTCTGCAGGACTGCAACCACCTTTTTGTATCAAGAACATGTGGGAGAGTCATATTTTTAAGCAGAACTATTTGAGGTAAAAGCTTTTATTCAGTTATATATATATATTTCAAGATAAACTCATATGAATATATGAGATAAAAATGAACAGAACAGCAAACTTCAAAAAATGTCAGGAGTGGAGCTCTTTCATTACACTTGATGACTTCAGATTATACCAAAACAACCAAAGAAGGCAATATTTGCATTCTGAAGCCCATTTTTATTTATCAGACTATATCCTGCCCTCTGTCTGCCAAGGCATTATATAGGTCCACAGGGAAGTGTCTTGTTTTGTTTTAATGTCTGTTACCAGATCTCATGCAGTTCACAGCCATGTGAAGAACAGATCTAATCTGGATGACCAAACCAAGACTGAGCATCTGAGTGACAGAAACTGATACTGATCGTCCCTTCTCTCAGCACTGGCCCACATATGACTGGCCTTGTCTTACTTTAGCTTTGTTACTATTACCATATCAAGGAGATGAATTAACAAACATAAAACAACAGCATTTCCTTTGCAACCTTGATTCTGTTTAGATTTCCAATGGAAATCTCTGATTTCCTGATCTGCTCATCTTCAAACGGATTTTAGCAACACCCTGAAGGAAAAAATATTTGTCTTGAGATATGATTAAGCAGCATATCCTCAAGGTCTCAAGAGTGATCTGAAGACACAATCATACTGTACTGGATATTCATTTCAGAGAAACTGCTTGTATACATAGAGACAGAGGTAAATCTAGGCCCCAAGCTTGTTTGTCTAACTCTGCAGTTTTTACTGCTGTGTAATGGTATTCCAACACACTGCTGCAAGAGAGAGCTTCTTATTGTAGGTATTAGCATCAGTCAATGACATCCTTAAGATAGACAAGCCTTCAGAACAACAGGAAATAATGAAACAAAGACCTTATGTTCTTACTCATCTCACCCTAGGTTTACAGTATATTCAAGGGAAACAAAAAGTCATTATTAAGGTACAATGTACCTGCCCAGCCCACAGACATCTCATTTAGGAGAAGACAAATCGTGCTATCTATCTCACAAAGTATTTCTACTCTTTCTCAATTGATCCTGAATGAAGACTAGGCAGGCTAGATCAAAGATCTTTAGGCAAATGACCCTCAGGCTGTCTTAAATCAATGCAGCAGGCAAAGCATATGCAAATCAGACGTATGTAAAGCCTCAGACATAATAAATGAAGCACATACTCGTAGTGTGGTAATCAGATGAAAGGGGGAATTATCTCATTTATCTTTAGTGATAACTTGATGAGTTTTTTTTCCATTGCTGTCTATGACACACTAGGAAGAATTTTGCACCCATGCAATATGGAGTTATAATTAGATTTAAAAGATTTTTTTATTCTTCNAACATTTTTACATCTTTCAAACTCTGCATACTGCCAGTACAGAGTATAGCTCTCCACAGAGTGCAATGACCATTATAATGTACACAAACTTCTATGAACTGGGCTGACACAAGTGTGGAATTTCTGTAGGTCAAAAGATGAATTCAGGTCTTGGAAACTTAAAACCTGAATTTGAAGCTGATCTATCAAGGCAGGGATTTAGCACTTCTAAACGGCCCAGTAATGGATATAGTTTCCTATCAAGCAATAACACTTGTTCCCCTGAAAGCAAACAGCAACTTCGACAGCTCTGGGAGAGGCCACGTCTACCACCACAGTAAACTCTCATGAAAGAAACTCCTGAATGAAGAACTAGAGGGGTAGCAGCAAGAAACAGGAATGTTCTGGACAATAACCTCTATGCATCTGTTTGTAAGCTTCTGTCAGAGAGGCTATTATCTTAGAAATGTCCAAGCTGGCTAGCTACTGTGCAGAGCTTCATGACTGGTTCATGGTTTTCAACATCAAGTACTAAATTGTTTCAGTAAAGACAGTTGCAAGTTAGAAGCTGCAACCAAGAAGTGCCTTTTTGCTTGTAATGTTCCTGTTTTTTCTTACAGAAGTCTAAATCTTGACTGGTCTGATAGAACAGGGGCAGCAATGGATAAGACATGCTGTTCAGGGCAGTATTCTTATTTTTTCCTGCTCTTGGGAATGCAAGAGAGCACACAAGTCTATCTAGGAGGCAAGCCCCACTCCGGGAAGAAAGAGTCTTCCTTTCAAAAAGCAGAGCCAGGAGAACACTTTTAGCAGTTCCTCCTCAGGAACACAAGCAGATTCAGAAACAGTATGCACTGAGAAAGGTTCCAGATTCTCACCTTGCATTGGTTTGAAATTTTTTTAACATCATATAGTACTAAATGTCTCCATCACAAACAAAAGTCAAAAGTCTTCTTACATAGACACATTTTAATTTGGAGACAACTAGCATTTTCCATTTGAGGTAGGACAATGAAAAAGAAGCAAGGCCATGTTGCTCTACCTAGTCAGCAGTGCTCAATAAAGATCAAGGAAGACTGAAAGCAAGTGCAACAAATCAACAGTATCTTCACTGAAGGACTCTTTAATGTTTAGAACTTCCAAGCTTTGAGTGTACCTGCAGCAGAAGGGATGTGCAACGTACAAGAATGTTGAAAAAAAATGCAAGTATCAGAACAGTGATTAGTCATTCAATTTCAAACTATCACAAGGTTTAATTGCAAACGTAACAGTGCAAAGCATACTGTTTTACTCTTAAAATCCTCATAAAGCTGTGCAACCATTTATGAAACATCACAGTGAGATACTAATTTTCAAAAACAATTGCATAACACAAAGCACTCTCTTTTCTTTCAAGAACAAGTGACTATAGTCAGAAACAGGACACATGGTAACAGTTTAAAAACTACCAGCTCTAAGACACACTCGCATCTGATATCACACTGTAATGGTCCTGAGTATCACATATTATCGAGTACAGAAAGAAAAATTTGGGTAGTCTTCAGAAAAGGTTAAAGAGGAATTAAATCAGATCACATTACAGAGTGCTACCAAAAGCAACATGTCCATGATTATGACAATTTCTGAAAATCTACTGTAAAACTTTCATAAACATAAAAATTAAATCCTAAAATCAGGACTAAAAAAAAAAAAAAAATACAACCCATGACTAGATTTTAAGAAAAAAAATCTGCATTAATGGAAAAAAGCCTTTTAAATGTCAAAAAGTGCATTGAATTTAATGTTTTTTCCTTCATTTACTTTGCAAATTTAAGTCAATAATAGCTTTATTAGGGGAAGAACCATATAGATAACTTTTCATGTTTACATATACATACAAAACAAAAAAATCCCCCTTCACTGAGCTAGTGTAGGGGGTGTGGGTGCCCGGCGGTGCCCTGTGGTGCTGCGGGGCTGCCGCGTGAAGCAGGCCAGGGCTGCCCCGTGCCGGACACAGCCGGTTCCAGCCGGCTCCAACGGCCCCACCGCAGGGCACGGCCGGGCCCCGCAGCCACGGATGGGTGCCTCGGGGACAGCCGGGGGAGGCCCCACGCTGGAGCAGAGCACAGCGCGTGGAGCAAGGGGTGGCAGAGAGGGGCTGCTATGGGCTGACCCCAGCCCCCTGCGCTGCCCAGGGGCAGGAGGTGGAGGGGTGGGGAATGGAGGGGTGAGGTTGGGCCTGAGAAAGGGGGGAAGAAAGGTGCTGTTTTAACAAAGGTGTCTGTGTTTTTCTTTACCCAAATCTGTTTTAATTGTCATTAAATTAGATTAACTTTCCCCAAGTTGAGTCTGTTTTGCCCGTGACGGTAACTGGTAAGTGATCTCCTCATCTTTGTCTCAACCATTTAAGGTTTTCCTCCCACCTTCTCCCTTGTGCTGCTGGGGAGGGGTGAGTGAGCAAGCAGGCGGGTGGGTGGGTGTTTGGCCGTTAGCCATGGTTAACCCACCACAGCCTCCTAACATTCAGTTCAGGATAATGTTTCATCGTCAGGCTGCTGACCTGCACGCTTTTAACACAGGGAAGAATCTGAAGTACCTCTTCTAGTAGGGTACACAAAGCTGGGAAATAACTTCCACACAACTGTTCTTTTAAATGCCTTTTAAAAGGCATCTAGCATTTGTTACATTTTGTTACATTAAACAACTTTTAAGAAACAAGCAGAACATCTTAATGATCATGGTTAAAGATTTTAATCTGATCCCGGTGAAGGCAAAATACGAATTCAAATCAGCGACTCGTTGGAGATCACAAGATCAGCATTTAAGAAGTATTTTACTATATGTGGACACTAGTACACTCAGTTCTGCAAACATACAAATAAATAACATGAAATATCACAGACTGCAAAACTAGTTTACGTACAACTTATAAAACTGAATATAAATTTGAACAGTTATTCGTTAGTAAATCACTTGCAATTTTATCCCCTTTGCATCCACCATAGCAAAAGACTGTTTAATGCAATTAACTTTAGTGGCTTCAAGGAAAGTTTGGCTTATCATCATTCCTTATCAGAATATCACCCCTATTTCCCAGTGTTATGAGACAGAGGACCAGTTTCTATTGGGGAAACAAAGGTAAAGTAGGAAATGAGCCTGTTCAGATCATTTGTTACTTTCTGACTATGCCTACTTTGATAAACTAAACAGTGTGTGGCAATGCTGCTAGGTGCTAGGACTGGTCATTTATACAGTTAAACCATGAATATAGCTCTTGGCACGGTTTTGGCACCTGCCAACTAGCACTGTCCCAGTACTTCTCCAAGGTAGTTGTGAAGTTGGCACAGACCAGGAATCACTTCCAGCCTGCACATGGACATACTGGGCGGATTATCGAACAATTAAATGCTATGGACACAGTTGCTTTGTGCCTGTGAGCATCAGTGCCACGGAATGGTCATGAACACGTTAGACTTACTAGAACACGCATTACCTCTCATTCAAAGCAACACAGATCTACTAATTTTTTTCTCTGTTATGTTATTTAAGAGCGCGTGATTCGCTTCTGGTAGTGCTTTTTGTTAAACAACAGTATGGGGATATGTTTGACACAGCTTGCTAATGCAAGATAACATGAAAACAGTCTTGCATGTCCAAGACTGAGGAAAACAAAAAGCAGTGAAGCACCCAGCCCCAATATCTTAGAACAGTTCTTCCAATTTCAACCAAATCAATGGGCATATTTATGTTAGTATTCAGCAAAAAAACCTGAAACATTCACAGTGTAAACAAATGCAAAGTCTTTACATGAGCTTGTAAGAGTTCTAACAAAGTCAGAATGCAACAGTTGAAATTTCACTTACGGTAAATAACCTTTCAAAGCCGCCTTAACCAGAGGACTGTGAAGTGCCTAAAGCACCATCTATTTTTAGAGAAGCTATGCCAGAACCAGAGAACTGCACATCAGTAAAGACTGTTCTGCGCAAATTGTCAGAAAATCTAACGAAGGACATGCATGCCTGTTCTATGGCACACTGAGGGATAGCCAGCAGAATTTTTTAAAGGGATGTCACATCACAAACATTCTGTGCTTTCAAAGAGTCAATGAGATTGTAGATGAATGCTGATACTCATAAAAATTCACCTGGATTTCCTATAAGGCTTTCAACAAGGTCTCTCATAAAACGTTCTTATGGAGACTAAGAAGTCATGGAATATGTGAGGAAGTCCTTGCAAGTATGAAAATAAAAGACAGTTTTGAACTGTTTGGACAACATTCTGGAAAAAGGGTGAACAGTAAGATGAGAGTCCTGAACCCAACATATTTAAAGTACTATTTAGAGTCTTTTCATGAACATCAACTGTTCTGTTTTTGAGACACGAACTGAGGAGTGAGAGAAAAAGACATGACAGACTACAAAATTATTTTTCATGGAAACAAAGGGCAATTAAAAAAAAAACCTGTTTCTTTCCATTCCATCAGCCATTTGACTTTCTTTGCTCCTCATCTTCACTAATATAAACAGATAGGTAAATTCAGATATCAAAATCAAAAAAGGTAGTAAGCTTTATGTAAATTTCTCTCACAAAGAACAGGATGAAAGAATGAAACACAAATCATATTATCTATTGTGCCACAGCAATGGCTTCTCAATTAAAATCTTTGAAGAACTACTGGTCTGCACAGACACGTTGATTAGCACTAGTTACAGTAAAAAGAACCATTTTATGCTGCTCAGCTCATGAACTAAACTGTTATCAGTTCCATATAGCTCTACTTCAAGTTTGCAAGAAAACCCGAAGATAGTTCACACCTCTAGGAGTTTAGGAAAGACTGGAAGATATCGCTCTTTCTCTACACAGAAAACACTAAAACCCTGCATCTTCTCTTTTCAACTCTGTATTACGGTCTCCTAAGTGTCAGGGTATATATAATACAGTAGTGTACTAGGAGATATTTCAAATGATCCCAGATACACAATAATTCCTTGTGGTCAATTTAGAAGAATAATATCTTAAACATACAAACTTCTATTTTGGAAGTTGTCTGTAAGCCATTTGGAGACACTATATAAATCCCAAACAAATTAAATCAGTTATATACTCTACCCTAACAACATTATTACAAACATTTCCCTGTGAACTGAGTCAGCCCAATGGCAAGTCAACAGACTTCACCATTATTAATTTCTATTCCTATGGATATCAACTAATATTTATTTGAAATCAATTACTTGTATTGGCTACTACAGAGATAAGGGAAACCACAGGAAGCTTACCTACTTGTAGACAGCACTTGTGTAACGATGTTCTAAAAGAAAGTACTTCCTTAACCAACACAGTATTTTTCCCTAATAAATTACTTTAAAGAAAACTAATTCCTAGAAAACACAAACTGTGATAATCCTACTAAGAAGGATTTTCTAGAATTACCTAGAAGCTTACATTTCTAGAAGTATCTGACATGTTACTGTATTCTTTAATATAATTCAAATCAGAAAAAATACTTTGTAGAAAGCTATTAAAAATTAAAACTGGAACAAGCAGTGACAAACTTAGAAAAGATGCTAACATCAAAATAATTCAGTTTCTATTTTAATTACAGGGAAAGTAGACTATTTTTAAATTCCAGATTAACTATAAGAAAATAAAATATTAAATAAGCAGCACATTAAAAATATACCTACTTGTCAGTGATGCTTCTCCAAAGCTGCGCACCTGCAATTGGAGAATGTAAGATGACACACAATGCACTAAACCAGAAATCGTATATTTGTTTTTCTTCTTTATTCATAAGGAATGTGAAAATTTGGGACAAAATGACTAAGGAGGTCTCTGTAACAGTTCAAAGCAAAGTAACAGTTCTCATGAAAACTTGTTTTCTGTAAACTTAAGATACCAGTTTAAAATATTAATGAAAAAATTAGTATCCTACATTGCTACATTTTCACATGAAAGTTACATAACCAATGTAACTTTTGCTTTACATCTACAAACTGACAACCACTTGCTACATTCCTTATGACTCTGTAATAGTCTTGCCATCTAGTGGCTGGCTGGAAGTATGAAGCAGCTATATAGAAGTGTTATCCTGGGAAGAATCTCTTCTGACGTTTGGAGTGGCACTTCATTGATTTCAAGTCACTGCAACAAGAAAGATCTCTGTTCTTAGGTTCAATAACCTAACTGTTCATGAACTTTGTGTACAATACCACTGAAGGCAATACTTTTAACTGTAGTAAAACAATCATTCTGTAATCAAAAAGTTGTGAAACAGAGCTCTTCCTGATCTCACCTCTCTGATGAATGGTTGAATAATCACATAGAAATGGGAGCAAAAGACAAATGAAGATGGGATGGTATTCTTACTCTGTTAGCTCGGTCAACATTTGTACATCTTGGATTTGGTCAATACAAAATATATTAGTAATTACAGCTAAGAGATAACTTGTGCAAATCACCACCTTCCAGCTGGTGAAGTATTCAACATTAGAGGTGATTTATATGATGTAGACCCTGAAAATCAAATTATGCTAAGCTTCTTAAATTGGCCTCTAAGTCTGCGACACTCAAACAGGAAACAGAATGGTAATGAAGACTCCAAAGAAGGCAATGACAATGAACCATGTTTCAAAAAGGTTGTGAATGACTGCTGTAACTTAGCAGGGAACAATAGGCTGCGGAGGTCAAAAATGAAATAGTAGTATATTGCAGAGGAATACCGTGCTTCTCTGACACTTATTTCCTGCTTTCCTTGGCGATTCTTCAAACACTTTGCACAGGACTCAACATCAAATAAAAAGCAAAATAAGCCAAAAATCTGCCTAGCAACAAAAAATACACACTGATGAACATCCTTTTGCCAAAGAATTTTCAAGATGGCAATGAAGTACAGGACAAAAATAAATTAAAAAACATAAACAAAAAAACAACAGCAACACAACAACACAAAAAACAGCCAATAAACACTAAATCCCTTTTGAACTTGGTAGTATTCACATAAGGCTTTGTACGCCCTGGAAAACTAAATAAACTAGAAAAAAATACTGCTCAACTATTTCAACTGTGCTAAAGATAGGTCATTTCACAATCTATTTCCAAAGTTGACCAATTTATATTCGGTCTCCCAAACTTTCTAACAGTGATCTGATTAATGTCAGAAGAGGTAGGGACTTTTAGGAAAACTTTGTATTTTAGAAAACAATGTATTTTGAGACCTAGCAGTTAAGAGACAAGAAGGATTGTTCATTGATACAGATCATACTCATGTTGAAACAAATCTCACAATGCCTGTCTATAAAACATAGCAGAACTTTACTGTAAATGGTAATAGATCATCACAGATTGTCATTTCACTCAGAAATTAGCTAATATTTTTGTAATAATCCTAATATAATATTAAAGAGGATTTAGTAATGAACAAATGTGTTATAAATTGAGGGTGTTTAAGCAAGGAACTCTTATCAGTATACTGCCTTACCTTTTATCCTAGATAATACCAAATCCTTTATTATCTGAAGAACTAGCACTCCAAGTATTATGAGAGAAGTCAGATGATACACTCTCCAAGGGGTCAGCGCAACGAACCTAGAATGTTAAGGAGAAATAAGCACTGAATGCTTGTAAACTTATTGGGAGTATACATAAACTGACAGCTGTTCTTAGTATGGAAAATAAAGACAAAAAATAGACTGATATTACATTAATTCAGTTTCTGCCCACAGTGTTTTCACAGGAAGCAAACAATGACAGCTCCAAGCATGACAGTCTCATTTAAACATAGAGTTTGTAGTAGATTTTTGTTCACACTTTTATCTAAGCACAGAGGAAATATACAAACCAGAATATTTTAATTATTGCATAAGAAGCACTACTTTTTAAATCATTTAAGGTCTTATTAACATAAATTGCCTTGGCACAACAACTGGTTTTTTTATTATTATTATTCATGTACAACAAAGGTTAAACATTTTCTTTGTTTCCTACAGGACCTAAGTTCACAGCAGATTTTTATACAAATGATTCTTTCCAATGCAAAGATGAAGTAAAACTGTATCATTCATGGCACAATACTCAAACTTGTCTTCCTAATGAGCTTTTTTGATTTTTGTTCTTCATTACATAAAATTTTTACAACATGTTTAGTCAAGTCAAACAGTCCTAGTCTCACAGTGTATGACTTATAATCTCATGCACAGCTGACCTTACTGTCCAAGTGTGTCCAAATTAGCACTTCTATCTGTTTTACTGATAAATATGTTAACTCACAAAAAAACGATTTGATGTGTAAAATAATTAACATTCAATTAAATGAAAGAAGTATTTTAACAGCTTGTTTCAAGCACTTTAAGTCAGATCTGATTACAAATAATAAGCATATTAGTATTTTTTTCAAGGTAGGAGCAAAAATGATTAACTGCAAAACAAATAAATAACTGAAGTTGAGGATAGCCAAAAATAATAAGAAGCCACTGTCCAGGGCAGTGGATCAAATAAGAATACCAACAGAAACAAAATCATACAAAGCTGAGAGGTTTCCGAGAAACTCATTTGTGAACAGGGCAATTGGCCACCCAACTAGTTGCTGCAGCAGTTTTTCTGCAGGAAAAAGGGGGAAATGAAATGAAAAGAAGCAACAAGTACAGGCACTGGAGGAAGTCAAGGAACACCCTTGAGCACACTTGGATTTTTACAAAGAAAATTGCCTTCTAGGTGTTTCTACCAAGAAAAGGACACATAGCACTTGTGGCAAACTGCTCAAGTATTCCTTGCAATCCTGAGAAAACAGGATCGCATCAAAGAAAATCTCCGTGCAACTAGTTGTCACATTTAGCACAATTCAGAGAAACACAAAAAGCCCAATCACCCTGACCAGACCAGGATATGACTTCCAGTACAAACAGATACGCACATGCTGAAAGTTTTTTTCCTAAATATGAAGGGTTTCTACATCTATGCAGAGTTGGAAATATAAGATTATTCTTCTGGGGAAAAAAAAAAGTTGTCTCAAATCAGTACCTGTACAATTTCAACCACCTCAAGAAACCCAACAGAGATGTTTAGAGAAAAATGTTCACAACCTCTTTCCAAACTGTCCAAGCATAGCTCTCATTAAATCAAATAATAACCTTCACCATTAAACACCCTTGATTCTGTTTAAGGATGAAGTTCAACTGCACTGAAGATTTCATCTAACCTACTTTTTTAACTTGTTAACAGTGGGGGAGGATGGGAGATATGACACTGTAGAGAAAAATCAAATAAAGAACTTTAAATGCCATTTCTAGGCACCTAAAGTTTGTAATGAACGCAGACCTCTAAGTTGCATGGGCTTAATACCATGACTACTCTATAGGTTCTTCATGGTGCTTGTACATTAATATATTATAGAATCAAACAGTATGTTCTGACTACAACTAACATTGGGCAGTTCTCGGTGGGAGAAAGAAATACACCAGTACTGAAGTTTATGTATGTTTTCACGCATGTGCATATACACACACATTTTACTAGTTCTTAAAGGTAAGATGAAGTGTTTACTATCTTTCAAAGAATATATATAGTGTTTGACCTACTTTACAGTCACAACTAAGCCACACTCATCGTTTCACTGCAATCATAGCTGCCATGTGCTGTTAAAAACAGTTGTGTCTAATGTGGGCAAGGATTAGCAAGGAAGCATCCTGTCTGAAAGACGCTTGCAAGTCACGTCATTCTACATTCTTGATACTGCAGTCTTTCTGCTCCGTAGCTTTTGGGAAAAAAGAAAAAACTAAACTGTAATCTAGTTAGAGCTGCCAACACAGTAGCCAAACAAGGGCTCTTCAATTATTTGCAGAACTCTGAATTGTTCTGACTGGGCTTCCAGTGCCTTGATGGTATTAGTTGTCGCAATCTTCTCTCCCTTGTTTCAGTACTGTTCATTTAGACTGCACTCTTTGCAAGAAAGGCCATCTCTTACGAATTCATTCACAGGCACTGTGTGTCAGCCCTCCGGTGCTCTAGCAGTACGGATTAGAAAAGTTACAAACCATATGTCAGACAACTCTGACATGTGACCTTGAATCCCTTACTGGTCAGTGGCTGATAATGTCTTCCCCAGTTTTTTGGTGTATGTCTACATTCAGCTTATCAAAAGGTTAGTCCAACGTGCTGGGATCTGAAAACCACGTATTATGCTAATAGCGTAAGGATTCAAAATTCTTAGAGGAATTATAACCATGATGCATAGCAACCAGATTAACAAACAGTTAGAGTGGCACTTTTGTTTATTATTAGGAGTTAGGTTTGGTGTTCCCCCCCCGGCCCCCATTCTTTTTATAATTAAAAGAGTTTACTTGAATATTTCTAAAACACAAGCATACCTGACAAAACTGAAAGGCTCCAGAATGACATCATCATATACTATACAAAAATATTTCTGTTTTGTACAATAGCTAACAAACTTCTATGCTTTCTATGCTCTCTTTTCAAGCAGTAAAACAGGCTGAAGTTCAAATTAATTTCTTCTACTGAAAAAATGTGCTACAAGTGATATGGAAAATACCAGCCATTTCCAGAGACAAACAGGATTTGTTTCCCCATGAAATTCTGCAGTATTTTGAGAGAGATACTTTTTTCAGAAAGCAAAGGCTAAAGCTGTGTATAGAATTATGCATTTTACATAACGACTTCAGCAATTGACCCCTTCAGCAAGGGTAGCTTGCATGACAAGGTGGTAAGAGACTGCTGCAGACTGTGGGAATTCATAAAACTGGTCATGAGGTGCCACAGGGCTCAGCCTCCCAGGCTGAAAACGGTATTCCCCAGGACATAAGAGCCCTTCACTCAGATAAAGCTCCAGAGGTAGGAAACAGCCACCTGGTTTCTGGGCTGCAAGAAATGCCTCAAGCCTCTCCCCTGGGCTATTGGCAACAGTGGTCTCACCTGTGAGATGTCCTCTAGTTGGCACATAGAGCTACTGGAAAGAGCTACTGGAGGTAGTAAGCAAAGGACAGACCATTAAGGAGTATGATTTTCAAAATTTGATTGGGTAAGTACCTGAGGAACTTGATCTAAGTGGACCTACTGACCTCCTGTTGTTCTTCCAACCCATGCTCATCTATGACTCTATGAACAGATGATTTCCATGGCATCTGTGAAGATCTTATCTTGCAAAGGCAACAGCTCAAGGCAGATAATGCAAAGCAGGAAGGTCAGGTAGACCTTGAGTGGTGGATGGAGACTGCCACGATGGGAGAGGCTCTGACAAGGTGATACAGCACATGCTCCTTAAGTTTATTACTGACGCTAAACTGGGGATGAGAGGGATGGGGCAGGAGGGGGCGGGAATGGACGGATGGACGGATGGACAGTGAGCACACTAGAAGCAGTGGCTGAAAGGAGTCTCCTGAAATTCAACAAAGACAACAAAAGCAAAGTCCTGCACCTGGGACAGACCAACCCCCTATACAGGCTGGGAACTCTGAGGGGACACTCTGTGGAAAAGGACACACAGGTCCCAGTTGACAGCAGGTTTAACATGAGTAAACTGCGTGCACTGGCACTGATGAAAGCAAACAACTCAGGCTGCACTGGTAGGAGTTCAGCCACAGCACAGGCAGTGAGTGGTTCCCCTTTTCTAGATATAATTTCATGACCCCTATGTATACTTTACTCAGTTTTGGGTCTCCCAATACATGAAAGACATCAGTAATCAAGAGCGAATTAAGCAGACAACCACCAAGATGGAGATGGGGGTGAGGGAGGGGAGAAGCTGGAGCACTTGCCTTGTGAGAAAAGACTGAGGAACTTGGTCTTGCTCAGCCTAGAAAAAAGAAGGTTTTGGGGGAGGGGGAGAACGTAATAGCAGCTTTCCAGTATCTGCAAGAGGCTACCAAGAAGATGAAGACAAGTCTGCTACTGAACTACCGTGGGAGATCAAGAAACCACGGTTATAAGATGATATAGGAGAGATATCAACTTTTGACTGTTAGGATAATTAAGGAGTGGTTGCCCACAGAGGTTGATTTCCATCCTTGAAGGCCTTCAAAACAAAGCCCTGAACAACCTGTTCTGAACTAAGTACCGATATTTTTTGAGCTGGAGGTTGGACTAGAGCTCCATCCCTACCAACCTTGAATATATTCTCATTCTATGACTTTCATTCTATTAAAAGTGACTGCCAAATCCTTTACTGTAAGATGCTAACCTTAGAACCTTAAGGCATAACAGTTTCTATTTCTTGGCCTGATTGTACTGCAGCTGGACGGAAATGATTCTGAACTGCACAATTAAGAGTCAGACTTGACAATTTCCACCATTAAAAGTCAAAATTCTTCAATTGTACAAACTCGCAATACTGCAATTTTAAAATAATACAGATATACAATATACACACAATATGTGAGGTTTTCTGAAAAAAAGTACACCGTTTTGAAACTCCATGGAAAGCTACCCCACCTGCTCTTCAGCATTTCAGTCACCTTCATTTCTTCCCACCTACAGACAACTGCACAGTACAAAATCATTTCCTTAAATTCCATAATGCAACTTTTCTCTGAAAGTATGTCTGTTCCTGTTCTTACAGGGAACTGCCCAACACTGTTTCAAAAGAAGTCTACAGTGATGGCATGTAGATGAGGAAAAAATGTGGTTGTAACTCTTTCCTGGTCAGAACTGTTTCTTGCTTGGAGCTGAATGCAGACTGTTCTTCCACGTTTACTGCTACAGTGATCAGCACCAATCTGATTGCAACAAATTCTGATGCCCAGATCAAGAGCTCTTGGGGGAGGGGAGGGGAGGAGCGGCAGGTTCGTTTTTTTTTTTTTTTTTTTTTCCCTAAATACAGCACGAAATGCAGTTCCTGAAGAATGCTGCTGAAATACATTGCTGTATTGCAAATACAGGCAGTATGAGAAAGCTTGTGCTCTTACTGATCAGTGGCTAGATCATTTTGTTTGCCCTCTTGTGAAACAAGAAGCAATAATATATACTAAATTCAACTGTATTTTATTTAAAGGTAATTTAACACTTTGAATGACATCTCCTATTGAAAAAAAATCCCAAGTTTGCAAAAACTCACATGAAACGTGAATTTACAACTTGTACATTAACTACTCTTAGATGTAAATTATTTTCATATTAAGCATCTGTGTTCTGTAAATACTAAAACACAGCATCTATAAATATAAAAATCCAAATACACAAATATTCAACACAGATAAAATCCAAAACTCTAATGTAGTATTTTTTCTGTTGTTCCTTTAGTACATTTTAGTCTGAGCCAAACTATTTAGATACTTGATCAAGAATTACAGTGCAAAAATCCCCATCCCTGCACAAAAAGCATAAATACCCACTTATGGTAGAACAAGTTATGTATGCTGTTTTAGAAGAATATACAGTTCATATCTGTGCTTATTATTTTTATGTGGTATTTAACTGTTAATCCGCAAGTCTGAAAGATACCACAAAAAGCTGTGGTATAGCAGATTCCCTGCTGCAGAGAAGGAAACATATCACTTGTAACAAAATACATTTGCATATGTACTGTCAAAAAATTTTAAAACGAACAAATTCTTTATAAATCCTGTCTAACAACCCTCCTAACACCCCTACAAAATGTGTAAGTTGTTGAATAAAATTATTTCAAGAAAACACTAAGAGTATTTACTCCGCAACTCCCATTTTGCAAAGAAATCACAGCATATTAATCCAAATTCACACCGTCCAAACAGCCACTTTCAGTGTCTGGCAGCTTGAAGATCAATAGCTGTGTATCTGTTTAGCTGAAAATATGTGAATTACTGTAATGGAATGCTTCTTAAAATATACACATTAAAAAAGTTTAAAAATACTTCTCATTTAGTGGAGAAAAGTATATGCCTCTGTATAGATATAAATCAGGAAGAAACATCTTTTTCACTTCAAAGTTTTCTCTAAGTAAATATGCCACCCAAGAATGTAGATATCTAAGATTTTAATAAAATATTCTAACAAGAATCGAATGAAGAACTGGAAAGTAGTCAATTCATGACTTATGAGCCAACCAAAATGTATTCCATAGGATAGTGCGAAAAGACTAAAAATTCTATGATTAAATACATAAAAATTAAAACAAAACATAACAAAGAACAGGCATGACTACTATTCTAAAACTTGCAGCATTTTTAATTATTTCTTTGTTAAAGACAAAGACAATTCAGTCATCAACCTTTTATTCAAGAAGCTTATTTGTCAGGTTTTATTCAACTGATTAGGATTGTATTTGTTCAGCCAGAAAGCACAAATCAGATCAACCTACCTGGACAGCTGTTCTTTAGAAAACCTTCTCAAATATTAGGAATAAAGATTTTTGAATAATAAAATAACTTGTTATAAGAAACAGATTCTCTCAAAGTATTCCAACTTTGACAGCCATCTGTAGAACCGATAGTTCTCTCAGAGGTTTGTGAATAGGTTGCCGCACAAAAGGCAAAGACTGTTGAACACTTCTAAAGAATTATATGATTATTAACTAGAAGTTAGTAACACAAAGGATAAGAATTCAAACTGCATATTCTCTCTACTCCAACTACAAGAAACAAGATTTTAAACTTAAAAATAGGTCAAAAAAAAAAAAAAGAGAGAGAATAGTATACTTCTCTAAGTAAAAATATTACAAAACAAAAATGAAACTTTAAAATGCTTTGCATTTAATCACCAAAGAGAAATGTGCTTGTAAGTGGCAAATTTAGAAGTATGTTGGCGATCTGGGAAACCCGATCAAGTCAATAATAAAACATTCCACTGCAAAATTACCTCACACCGTTTGCAGGAAAACCCCTTGGGGAAAGCAGTAGTTTGAATGATGTTTGAACATTTGCGGCTTGCAGATTAGATTTACTGTAATCAATTACATTCAGATAGGCATTTAAGATAAAAAGATTCAAAAGGAGAAAATCTAAGTAACCTAAACGACATACCTTCTGAGTCTACCATGACATCAAATGCTACCGCTACATCAGTGAAAACAGAGGATATTTCCACGAGTTAAAATTATTTTGAATTAAACAGAAAATCAAAGAACCTGGCTTCCTTTATTTTTGTAGAAACATGCCCAGATCACCTTAATTAACCTGTACTCTGGGAAAGTACAGAAGAAATCTTAATCCCATTTTCTCATACAGTAGCAGCAGTTTGATGTTAAACAATCCACCTCTACTATGCTGCCCCAAATCTCCTTTTCTTTAATGCTCTCATTAGTCCTGTAACATCTACCAAGGAGCATAGCATATCCCCCCAAAACTTCCATTGTTCTCAAAATTCTACTTAATATTTGAAAAGTCTCATTATTTTCAGTTAATACATGAAGAAAAAATATTTCTCAAGACAACTGCGCTAGACACTGAATTCATTAGTTTCATCAAGACAGAACAAACCCAAGCCACCTTGCAATTCTGCTATTCTGCTTTGTTTGGAATTTCCATCTTCTGCAAAGTCCTCATCCTGAATTTGGTCCTAAATTGTTCAGTAATGCTCGCTTTCCTGCAGTTCTTCAATTATCCTATTTGATTTCTTGTCTGATGACTGATCCTGTTTTCTTCTGAGTGGTTGAAAAAATGCTGTAAACTGTCCAGGTTTTTATATAACACAGTCTGGCTCTTAAACAATGTCAATTTTCATTCTTGTAAACCAATCTCTCAGCCAAAACTATGCAAACTGTCACTAAAAAGCTGTTGAGATAACAGCTTTAATTTTTTTTTCCTTAACTAAATTAATTTAGCTTTTTGTTCCACTTTACCTTCAAAGCCTTCAAAAGTTTTAATAATGTGTGTTGGAAAAGTAAACATCAGCTTAAAACTGCCTCAGTGAAAACAAGTAGCCCCTAAAATTAAATCACAACTTGTATTGCCATAATCGTAACTTCAGAAAGTACGGGAAGCTTTTGGGAAAGTGTAAGTTTGAGAGGAAAAGGATTCTGAAACAGCTGAATTACAGTGTAAGCTGAACTAAAGCGAGACGGAGTAAGCCATTGCTACTTGCAATTTCGATAACTGGACTCATCAAAAATCCAGAGCTGTTTAAGTGAAATTAATAGCTGAATATAGATAGCAAATACCGTCAATACAGAGTCTCTGTGAATTTCTTACTAATTGCATCTGGTGGTGAGGAGTGGTTTGGATGGACAAAAGCCACAGGATCCTTGTACAAGTACTAAGTGAGTCGTCATTAAAGAAGGCACCACACAAGCTGCTGGGGGAAAACAACCACCAGCCTCACAACCCCCAGGCAGTACTGCTACACTGGCTGAAAAACACTAACAATTACCACATCAGCCTTCTAGGAACAACATCACTAGCTTAAGAAGACCTCCTAATGCAGACAAGACCAAGAGGAAAATATTTTGAAGCAGTGGACTTCCTGAGGCTCAGGATGCCAAGTTCACCAAGATGTCCTGTTGCTGAGCAGTGCACTGAGGGCTACCTTTGGAGTGGTATCTATGATCAATTTTGATAGCAGGCAGAGATCTACAATCCTCTTTCTCAAACACTTAAAACGGAACATAATGACACAGCTATACCAAACACACACAGAGTTATCAACAGCCATAAAAAAAGGGGCTCCTGGATAGGTCACTTTCTTTCCTGTGACAAAGAATAAAAATCCACATGCTGCACACACTGTGTATACACGCTGCTATAAATGTGTAGAAACCTTGCTTTATAGGTAAGTTATCCATCAAGATGTTGCAGTGACGCTTTTTACAGTTTGTGTGCAAACACCTGAAAGAAATGCTTAGCCCAGTACTATTCTCCTACTTCAAAAGAATAAATTAAGGAATGAAAAAGATGTTGAGATCTCTCCATGGCGAGCAGTATCAGTGCCAAGCAGAGATTTCAAGTAAGAAACACTTTAATAGTAAGTCTTAAAGAAAACTGGATAGCTAGTAAAAAAAAAAAAAAAAAAAACCAACAAGCAAACAAAAAAAATCAAACCTGTAAACTCTGAATGTGTTTTGGTTACTAACGTTTAAATAGCAATTAGATTTTATCCCTGGAATAACTTTACTAGCAGTCTTTATCTGAAGCAATGCACGCAGCTACTTAAGACATAAGAAATAGCGTTTCCTCTCTTGATTAATTCGTTCCTCCATACAACCAAAACACACATTAAGACCAAACCCAAAAAAAATCTGAGTATGGATGGTGACAAAAGACACTATTTTTAATGGCAAATTTGTCCAGCTTGCCTGTCCTTATCTAAACCAAGGAACGATAGCTGTCTTTTACACAGTTGATCAGTTAATTTGTTCATCCAATACAATATCGTATAATGTTGTTAACAAAAGACCTGCAGTAACATACCAATGCGTGTATCAGAAGGTGTATAAAAATCCTCAAAGAAAACTTGGAATTGGGCCAGCAATGACAGCAGCAAACAGGGTAATACAATAAATCTTTCCACAAAGCAGAGATGTATTGCATCCTAGTCTTTCCACTGCCTGTTCTTAAGAGACCCTACGGAAACCAGTGATTTGGGCAATTAGAGAATGTATGCAACTGATGCATCTAAAGATGAACTTGCAGAAATTTCTGTATTATGTTAAAAATGCAAGAAACACCTGCAAACTACAAAAGACGTGTAACTATATAGGATTACTAAAAATAAAGCTGTCCCCCGATCTCATAGAAATATTTAAGATGACAGATAGAATAAAAACGAAGAGATGTCACTATCCACCCCTCCACACCCCCCAACACAAAAGGTAATAATTAAGCTAGGACACTAGATTAAAATCTAAGATTGACAGTTAACATTTATCTAAGATCAAACCTAAGATTGAAAGTTATCAGCTGGCAGCCTAACACTTAGAATGCCTGGACTAAACTTCTGGCACCTGCACAGAGTTTGCCTGCTCTTGGGAAGAAGCACTCCTTTTTCTTAGTACTATATGTATAAAATAGGAAAAAAAAAAAAAATTTCTTATGTGGTATTTTGACTTCAGTTCGTAAATTATCTGCAGCAGAAATGTATAATCCAAATCACACTTTGGATGATTAGGTGCTAAATAATACACATTTACCCTTGTTTTTTTAAAGATTTTCCGTTGAAGGCATTTGCAGGGGAGTTTAAAGCTGTTCACAGTGAATAAATAATGGAGCGATAAGTGATGGCTGCTTTTTCAACCATCAGATTTGTTTCTACTTTAATTGTCAGCCTTGTTTCATGAATTTTTAAGAAATTTTTACAAAAATGTTAGTTCACTAAATATACTACTACATATAAAATCTAAATTTTGTTATAATTAATATCTGATAGATTTATTTATTCTTCAAAATATTAAAGTAAAGCATATTGCACAAGCTTTTGCTGGGTCTGAAGTTTAGTGCAGTCTTCATATTAGAAATCCAAGGAAACTAAAAAACGGTAGAATAAAGTAATGCCTAGTCCAAGCAGGTCCTGAAGTCACGATCAAGAAAAAGTTGCTTTAAGTCTTGTTAAATAGCCTGTGATGATTTATTTGTAATATTCAGAAAAGAAGGAATTTTGGAAAACAGAATGAAATAAAGATTGTAAATGTCTTGTACCAACAAGAAAGTTATTTGAGTAGCAAACATCGAAAATGCATTCATATACAGTATCACAGTTAAAAGACTTTTCATAGGAAAGAGGTGACAATCAAATACAAAAACAAAAAAAAAGTTTTGAATGACATACATACATTCAAGAACTAAACTAAGGGAAGGAAAACGCTGTCCCACCAAAGTTAAAGGGGCGGGAGAAAGGAACTGTCACTACTCTCCCAACATTTGGAAAGCAGTGCAATTAAACTTTACCTCCCCTTCCTGTCTCTTCCACCAAGACCACTGCTGATACAGTAGAAGAAGCCTCCCACCCATCCTTCCGGCAACACATATTTCCCAGCTCTGAGGAATACCAAGATTAGAGGCCCTACACACTGGGAGTTCGACGCCTCTGCTTAGGGATAGGGATGCCTCCAGGCACAGGACACAGGCAGATGAGGTGCGTGAGGCAGTAACCGGGGAACGTTTCTTCAGCCTAGACTCCTGTCAGCACAAAGTCCTGCGAGGAGAGCCTTCACAGGCGGCACGGGTGAACCTCGTGCCCAGTCCTGAATCGTAGCGACCGGCTGACTTGTGGCAAATCCGGCTGACCAGCTGGGTCTCAAGAGAGGAAAGCAGAAGCAGCAAACACACTGCACTGCAAATACACGATGCCAACACCAAAGCAGGGAAACACAAGACTAGCTTCAAACGAGTGTTTCATTTTGAAAGTGTCAGATTTCACAGGTTTGCTAACGAGATCATTCCCGATGTTCTTCAGTCTCAGACCACAGAATTTTACTGGCATTCTACTGGCCATAATTTTACTGCATATTTCCCTAGTTTGTGTCCACCTCTCATATCCCCTGGCACCAGGACAGAGCTTCCTGGTGAGGGAGAGCAATACCATGAAAATAAAAGCAATCCTTGCATTGATTTTTTTTATTCTGACTCATTTGAACAATAAGAAAGTAGAGTGAGCTAAAAAAGTTTAGCAAAATAACTTCAAATACTGTCATGTAACAAGCTGCCAGTAAGACTACCACAGGAGAGTCTCTGTACTCATTATATACTACATGCATTATACACTTTGTTTATGATCAAGGTTGGACAAAAGAATGGCAAACAGGTTGCCCAGTAGCTATTATTCCATGAGGCACAGAAATGAATGAATCCTGTCAAACACTGTCCTTGATTTTATTGGAGCCAATCTCAAAGAAACATAAAGCGTTATGACCCTTCCAAATTGCTGAAAGAACAGATGAACTCTGAAGTATGCAGAGAAAGAGAGCAGAACCATGTAACTTTCTTAGTGAAAAGACTTATCAAGGATACTTAAGAGCAAGACTGATAACAAAAATCAACTTAAATTAGACATCATACACACTGCTCCGGGGATTAAAGAGGATAAAATGTTTTCAAAAATATTTGCACAGAGAGATTTTCTTTTGCAAGGCAAAGCTTCAGAAAGTTCTCTTTCCATGACTTGGATCGCATGTTTAAACATCACGCTGTTTGGGTTATAGAGAACTAAGTAGAGTTTGCAATTAATCCACCTCTTTGGTTGTTTGCCTCTCATTCATCTGAGAGGAAAGGAGGCAGTTTTAACCACAGGAGAGGAAATACAGTTCAGAGTCTCAACTGCATTATTAGATGGAGTCCTAATACATAAACTGCTCTATGTGAGCAAGTGGGCATACAGCAACATTTTAGATCATAAAAATGTAGGCATCACCAAAAGCTAAGATCAGGGGAAAGTCCTGAAGAAGTTTCACATAGAAAGGCACGTTTTTTCTACAGAAATAAGCAGAAGACCGGTTGCAAACACAACCATGAGCCATCCCTATGTCAATTTCTGGGTTTTAGTCAACCAAACTATGCCCGACTAGAAAAAGTTTAGCCAAAAAAGAGACCTGGTGCACTGCAGTAACGCTCCCACTGCCCCCGCTCCACGAAGGCACCACCACCTAGGCCACCAATTCGGAAAGGCACACGCAGCTAAAACGAACTTTGAAGTAACGGGCCGCAGCAGCAGCGCACCGAGGCCTAACTTCACCACGCTTCGAAGCTCCGCACAGAAACACAGGCCCACGGCTCAGCTCAACCGCGCGAAACGCAGCTTGCCGGCGGAGCACGCCGCATCTACCCGGCCCGGCTTCGATTCCAGGCTCGTCGCTACTCGACGAACCAGAGGGAGTAGGGGGCAGAAGGCAGACGGGAAGGGTGGACGGAATGGATAAAGCAGGCGCACAGAGCACACGCCGTACCCTATCCCGCACCGGCTGCCGGCGGCAGGGGAGGAGACGGCGCAGGCGAGCAGGAAAGCGAGGTCTGCCCCGCAGAGGTGCAAGGGCAGCGGGTCGGCTCTCCCTGACGGGCGGCCAGGGGATGACGGCTCGGGGAAGCGGGGAGCAAGGCGAAGGCTCCCCGGGGGGCGGGGAGCGAGGCGCCCGTCCCCCGGGCGGGGCTGTGCCGGGCCGGGCCGAGGCTTTCCTCTCGCAGGGCGGCCGCGGCCCCGGCCCCCACCCCGGCCAGGCTCGCTCACCAGAAGAGCAGGTTGGCGCAGACGAAGCCGCCCAGGCTGTGCAGGGGCCTCTCCCAGCTCAGCGCCGCCGCGATGCAGCAGCCCACCGCCAGCCCCGTCTCCCCCAGCAGCG
>VXAL01010039.1:31471-52953 GCA_013399475.1 Chauna torquata
CCGGCCGTTGTCCGCGGCGGCCTGGCGGTGCCGAAGCGGGCCGCTGCGTGCCGGCTGCGGCTGCCTCCGCCTCCGCCTCCGCCTGGCCGCAGGCACGGCCCCTGCTGCTGTCCGCGGCCGTAGAGGTCCTGAAATGGCAGGCGGCGGGGTTACACGGGGAGTGGGCGCTCCAAGCGAGCGGTGCCTTCGGCGAGTGCGGGGCTTGTAGATGTTTGCCCAGGTTGCTGAAACAGTCGGGTAAAAGTTCTGAAGGTCCTGGCTTGCGGCTGGAGAACCAGTTACTTACTGGTTCAGGAAACGGTATGGGGCGAGACCTACCAGAAAATGCTACCACCGCGACTCCTTTTCCATCTCCTGCTCATGTATGTCCAACAGCCAAGCAACAATCTCCAGAATCCTCAGAAAATGTAGGCTGGTTGTTGTCACAGTGAAGGGAGCTGAGGCCGCGAAGGAGGCTACGGCGGTTTGATGGCTTCTGTCTGTGCCCGAGCTGAGAAACTTCCTTGAAAATCTCTTCCAGGTTGTCCTGTCACCTGCACTACCAAATACCTGGCAGCCTCAGTCAGGCTCCAGATGGAGGCTTGGCGCAGTGTTTAAGGTGATGATGTGCATAGTAGCTAGTAATGTGATTACTGGGGAAGTGAATTCTGGAGAGCGTGCCTGGTGAGAAACATCACTTGAGCATCTGTTGCTGAACAGGAACAGCCAAAACTGGGTTCGAAGAATGTGTCTCGCAGTGTAAACTGCATGAAGTCTGATCATTCAAATAGTTTTTATTGCAGGAGCACAGTAACAAAAATGCAAGAAGAATTTTGGACCGCAAGTTAACACCTCTTTCAAGCTTAATTGGGTACACCCTCTTTAGCTTGACTTTTACAGGAAAAGGAGCCCTACTCACTTAGAAGTAAACTTTTTTTTTTTTTTCCCCCTGAGGTAAAGAAAGACAAAAGATCACAGGATCAATTCGGTTGCAACCTTAATTGTGGATTTACAGCTGTGCTGTGTGGTTTGACCAGATGACCTTGGGGAGGAGTGCTGTTACTTCTGATTCCACATACTCTGTGTAGTGTATGAAAGTGATTAGGTATTGTCTGTGAAGGTCTGAGAGAGTAAAAGGAAAGAGACAGACTTCCCCTGTAACCCAAAATGTGTGGATGGAAAAGAAAGGCCCTGGGAAGGAGCTGCAGCAAGGCTGGAGAAACACCTTGCTGTCCTATGCTCATGGATGAAGCTTTGCCCTAAAAAGGCTTAGTCAAGACAGGATATCGTTCCTATGCAGGCAGGTGTGTCTCATACGTGTGCAAGCTGCTGCTTAGTTGTTGAGCACTCTTTTTGACACTGCTCGAGCATTTGACTCCTCTCTAGGGTGTGTGTAGTGGTTACCTACAGATGCTGATGGCCTGTTCTGCTGAGGGGAAGTAGAGGGAATTTTATCAGTCCACAGGAGTAAAAATAGGGTCCTGACAAGGAGGAAGAGATAGGGAGAGGAGCACAAATAGAGGAGCTTCTCCTGTTATTATTCTTTTTTCAAGCCCTTTTAGGATGATTTGTTGTTATGTGCCAAGCTGCTCTTCTAGTGAACACTGTCCCTAACACTGTCAAACCTTCCCCAGCTTAGCCAGTGGCAGCTGGCTTTCCCTTGCCAGCATTCAGTTATTTCGGTAATGTGGGCTGTCCTATTCAGGACCTAAGTCTAGCTAACTCCAAACTGCTATTAGATAAGCTTGGAAAGAAGTCGGGTGTTCCTTATGTACTTTTAAGGTGAGCATGGGTGGTTAGCCACAGGAAGCACACTCATCTTAAAATGTTTAAATTTTGGTTTAACCAACATTAGGACTTAGTTTGTACTGAATTTGTGGAATGTTGATAATGGCATTATAATCCTGTGGCACTAAGGATTATAACCATGGCAGGTTTTAGGTAATTAGCCCTTTCCAGTATTCCACATTTTTAAAAAACATTTGAGTATGATTGTATGCCCCCACAGTTACACTCCGTAGTGTACTCCCTTTGATTCAGTCAGTCACAGAAGTTCAGGAGTCCCCCTGTCTCCGGAAAATTGGGATGATGAGGGGTGGTTTCAGAGGGCAGGGTAGACTATAGGTATGGGAACTGTTTCGGATTTCGATTAAACTTGCTTCCGTTCTACATTACAGGCCTCTGCTTTCCTGACCTATACCATAAAGGATATGAATGGAAATTAGTGAAAAGTTTTTCCAGAATAGTTTTTGTAATTTAGCTAATGGAAAAAATGCTCCACATATTGACAGATGATAGCTTTTCTTTTTCACTGTTGATAGCTATTGGACTGGATTTATATGACTGAACTTACTGAAAGCACTTTGGTGTAAACATCAGTGTGAGAGAAGAGATGGATCGTTCATTCGTGACCATTGAAAGTTTAGATGTAAAATCTACGTTGTGTGGCTTACATTCTCTGGCTTTGATCTGTCTGTAATTTGATGTTTGCCTGCCAAGGTTTAAAAGGTTTGCGCGCAGTTTGTGGTGGGAAAGCCTAGGACTGGTACCCAGAGCACAGTTGCATATATGAGCTGTAATGTACAGAATGAGATTAGAGACTGCAGTTCTGGTGTCAGGGACTGCAGTGTAAATGATGGATGAGGCCTGAGGAGAAAGCTTTTTAAATGGTTGTATTAAAGGAGCCTACAGTTATGAAAGCGTTCTAATGCTTCTGAAATATGTTTTAAAATTCTGATGTCAGCATAGAGTAACATTGTTAATTTCAGAATTGCAGATCAAAATGTTATGCTTGAAACAATAATCAAAAAAATCTTCAGTGGTAAATGCATAACTTGATAATTATAGACAAACTGACCAAGTTTATTAAAAATTTGCTTTTGTGCAGCACAATGAATTGTTCTGGATGCTGACCTGTTAGGAGCTGCTTTTGGAACTGATGTATTGAAAATGATTTTTTGTGGGAAAGAATATATACAGAGTAATTTTTCTTCATAACCAAACGGGTTAATCTTTCACTAATGAGAAAGTAACTGAATCAAAAAAGATTGTGAATTCTAACGGTCACAATAAAAATCCCATATTCAACCAATCTGATATGTTTAAAGCTTTTACGACTATCTTTTTAATTGCTTGGGTAATGGCTCTTCATTGTATAAGGTGCAGTATATTGTCAGATCTCACATCTGGTAAAAGATTTTATGTGCACCTGAGGAGTATTTTTGGTCTGGTGGCTCAGTCAAAAAGCTATTTCCAGTCTAAAATGCTGAGTAATTCCAACAGTTTGTCACATAAAATTATATTAATAATTTTAAAACCAATGAAAGTTGAATTAGTTTGAGGACAAAAGCAAGAGAAGTGTCTCTAATTAAGAAAAGTTATTGAAGAGTGAAAGTATATTAAGCATGCAATCTGACAAAAAATGGAATATCAAAGTTCTTGTTTGTCTCTAGAGATCTCTGTTGTTTGGATTAAGATGTAGATTCTGATTTTCTTTATGCTGCACTTCATTGATACTACCTGGGGTTTTTGCATTAATACAAAATCTACCAGATATGTTTTTAACCTATTAAATCTTCAGCACTAAAGCAAATGTCGAGTGGAGTAACTAAGAAGTTTGAAGATCTTTTCTGCTTCTCAAAATAGTCTTCATGAAACAGGAAAAGTAGGACTGATGGTGGAGTATGAATTTCAGTGTGGTTTTTATTACTAGCTACAGATCTCCATAGTTTCTAAATCAGCACCTAAAATACTGTTTAAGGTAGCTTAAAAATGACTCATGAAAATCTCTGTTCTATATTTTCTGGTTAGTTTCTTTTTAATAGTTTGTTTAATAGTTATCTAATAGGAGAGGCGCTTCAGAGAACTGAAGACAAGAAAAGTCAAAGCACGAGGCTAGAATGCCTACAGAAGAGCAGAGCAAGTATATATATAATGCTTTGTTCGTCTCCTCAGTTCTCTCCCAGCCTCCAACTGTTTTCTGATCAGAAAAATTTCTTGAGCCTAGTATGGCTCATCTATTTAGTAATTCCATACTGGGTTTCTCTTCCAAGTACTGCTACAGTAGCTCCTTGAATTTATGTGCTTGGACACAACAGTATCCCTTATCAAGGATACCACCNCAGCACCCCCCCCCCCCCCCCCCCCTCCACTTTTTAACTTGTTTTGTTAGCTTTATTTCATCACAGGACCACAGAATAAGTTAGTTCAGAAGGAACATCTGGAGGACATTGGTCTGACCTTTCTTCCCACATGCATACTTACTCAAAGCACCTTCGTAGATGTCAGGCCCAGCTTAGTTCTCAATGTCTCTGAGGACTGGAGATTCTACAGCATGCTCTGGGCTGCCTGTTCCAATGTTTGACCACCTTCATTGTGAAGAATATTTTCTTACTATCTATTCAGAATTTCTCATGCTGCAATTTTTGTTCATTACCTCTCCTTTGTTTGCTGTGCACCCTCCAAGAGGAGGATTCCTGCTCTGCCTGTTCCAAAACCATACACTAGGTACTTAGCAAGTAGATCCCCATTAACCTTCTGTCTTCCAGAGTGAACAAGCCCAGCTCTCTTAGCCTCTCCTTCTACATCACATGCTGCAGGCCCTTGATGTTCCAGGGACCCTCTGGACTCCTTCCAGTATGTCAGCATGTGTCATGTATTGGGTAGCCCAAAACTGGACACGGTATTCCATATGTGGTCTCATAAATGGTAGAAAGAGGGGAAGAATCACTTCCCTTGTCCTATTAATGGCCCATAGTTAGTGCATGATTATGGACTCTGTATCCAGTCATCACCATGCCGCTTCCTAGCTTGTCTCTGTTTTGAGGCTGAAGAGTCATGGCTTAGTCATGCTTCATATGGTGGCGGTTCTGTTGCAGTGATCATTGTTGTTGCCCTTCTCTGAAAATTCTCCAGTTCTAAGATAACCTTCTTGTGCACTTCTAGTCACATCAGCGCTGCATTCAAAGTGGGAGCGGTCATGGATGTAGGTAGTTTCGTAACAATGCTCAGTGGTTTGCACTATGCCTTTGGTAATAATTTCTAACATCTGATTTTTTTTTTTTTTAAACTGGTTCCAAATACTGAGTTGATATTTTCCAGGAACTACTAAAATATCACAATTTTGTCCCTTAGTGATAACAAGCAGTTCAGAGCTTGTTGTACAGTTGTATCTGGGACTGGGTTTTCCGCCCACCTCACCCAGCTCTGCAGAACCCCTCCAGAACTTCAGTGGTGGTCTCCTTCCTGCGTTGAGAATGGACCATTTCCTCTTATTTTCTGTTCCCTATCTTCTAGCCAACTGTTTTTCACCATCAGAACTTCACTTCTTCTGTGGCTACATAGCTTCATTAAAAGCCTTAGGTGATGACTTTTGCCAAAAACCTTTTGGAAATCCAGGTAAAACAGATTTCCCTCATGCATTGAGGTCATTGAGGCCCTCAAAGAATCCCAACAAGTTTCTAGGGCAGAGCTTTATTTTACAGTCTATGCTGCCTCTCCTCAGTAGATTATATTTCTCCAGGTGTCCACTAGTTATGTCGTTTATTTTAATCTTTCCTAATTTAACATGAAAAGCCTTTAGTTTTCTGGATCACTTGAACTCTTTTTAAAGACTGCTGTCGTATGTGATATACATACCATGCACCTTTTTTTAATTCTGTTTCTGCCTTTAGCTTCATGCATGCTTTTGTGGATTTTCTCACTGTTTACTAACCTCTGACATCTTTTATAGTTCCTGTTTAAGGGTAGAATAACTTCCCAATTAATAACTGCCAAACAGTTTTTCTCCTTTGATGCACACCCTCTTGGCCTTTCAGCATCCAAAAGGTCTCTCTACTCTATTGTGGAGCATTGTTGAAACTACATCCCAAACTGTTTATTCTATTAATAACTGTAATATGTCATAATCTTAAACAGGAACATGTTAAATGTTGTCCTACATTATGTAACACGCAGTTAGGTCTGTGTCACATCTTTTAAAGTATTTTACATAGAAGTTTGTAGATCTGTTAAAGTCGCAGACACCAACTGTCCTACTCCACCCTCATCCTCTGCTACGTGTTTCAAAAACACGGCATTCAGTTTAATATTCCAAGTCTTGGTGTTCATATTTCGGTTGTTGCAACTAATAGTAGCTAAAGGAAATGCAGGGAAATTCAGAGACATAATTGCCAGTTAGTCTGCGAGAACATTCATCACCTTCCTGAAACACTTTTAGAGACTGCCCTCTGCTGTTTCTCTCAGCCATCAGCTTTGCTTCTTTTTTTTTTTTTCTTCCTGAAGTAAAAGTATTTTTGTGTGTCAAATACAGCATAGTATATCTTGTCCCAAATTATATTTTATAAGAAGAACTTTAGTCACTAAAGTCATTTGGTACTGTTTGAAGACTGTATGTTGCTTTTTCTTATTGTCTCCTTATTTTTATTTCTCACATGCTGATAAATTTGTGTTTATCTAAAAAAAAAAGAACAATTTATGGGAGAACATAATTTAAAAAAGCAAACCTAACACATTGTTATCAGCAGGATTATGCTGTTTAAAATGCTTGCACTGCCTCTGCTGGCTTTTAAAAGTTAAACTAAGAGCACTGGCTGGGAATGAAGAGACCTGCACTCTACTTCAGTATTCCCATTGTCCTGCTGCATGAGAGGGGGAAGATCGTGTTGCCTTCATGTATCTTCCTGACCCGCTCTTTGTCTTCTCTATTTGATTGAAGTCTTTACCGACTGAAGTATTTACTGACCTCATAATGTGTGTTTGCACAGTGCCAAGCATAATAAACAGGGTGCAATCTCCAACAGATTTCCCAGGTACTTTCCCAATATAAATAATGAAAACCATGAGAACTTGTAATTTACAACTCAAAGCTGTGGTTGATTTCTAAAACAAATCTTAAGAAAAGCCTATGCTTGCAGAAGCGTGTAAGTGACCTTAATATGAAATGCTTTGTTTTCTGAGATTATGAGACTGCTTAGGGTATATATACCTAAGTATGTTGGATTGTAGTAGACTAATATTAGCTGGTAGGTTGAAATGAAAACTTGGTGTTTTTAACACCATGTCTGCAAAGAGGTGTATTTCTGGGAAGAAATACATTAATATGCATAGCATGCTAAGCAAAAGTGAAGTTTCCCAATTCAGACTTTTCAAGCTACTCTTTTGTTACATTGAAATGTTTATCTTTTGGGTGGCTGGAATTCATGTGACTTATTGGCCTTGTAAGCTAAAACTACCGGGTTGTATAAGATGAAAAAAATATAACAAAAAATGGACAATATTATAGGAATGTTGATGCTGCTTCTTATCCAGAAATGTTAGTGTTTGGTAGTTTTTTTCCTCTCCACTAGGTTATGCTGCTTCTTAATGCTGGTGAACTTGAAGCTACAGTAGAATCCAACAATGAAGTAACGTATAGAAGAATCATGCTTATTGTTCAGTTTTAGTTTTTCCTATAATACAGATCTTGGTCAGGATGCTCTGATACCCCTGCAAGAGATACTCCTTTTTGCATGGCTAGTGTGTGTGAGAGCAATAGTAAATGTTCCTTTCTCAAATGCAGTGGTGTTCTTTTCTGAATCTAGATTTTTAGAGGATTGAGCTAGTATAAGAATGTACATTTCTACACGTAGAGTTGTTGCTGTGGCATTAGATGGTTGCTTGGATAATACAAACTGATCAACTTTAAGTTAGAAAGGAAATATCTTTGATGTAACTGTCTAGGACCTGAGACAAAGGAATTTCTGGAAGAAAATGTATGTTCACGGGCTCAGCAGTTATGGTCAAAGCCCATTAAGAAACCACTTGAGACAAAGGTTTTTAGCCCAGAAATCATACTCTACAGCCTTCTCATAAAATATTTCTGCAACAATTTATAGGTGTTGTTCAACACCAAGATGTGTTCCTGTTCTTGACTGTTTAATCATGACGTGGAAGATTAATAATGTTAATTGATTTTCATGGATCTAATTCTGGCCCTAATTACTGTAATCTCTTATATAGCATTAGCTGTTTGAATATATGTGAAAAAGAGTCAATAATGACGTTCTAGGTTTAACTTCACTCTTTGGTCAACTCTGCCTGAGAGCAGGCCAAGCAGGCCAGCAACCTTTCTGACTCTAGTAATTGGTAAGAATTTATGAAACAGGTAAGCTAATGTGGGGACTTGTGATTAGCAGGGAAGAAGCAAATCACTGGGATTCAGCAAATTTGCACATTGGTGTTTTGGCTTTGTTTGTAGGGATAGTGACTGAAACAAAAATATTAGTATTGCAGTAAAACCACACAATGTCTTAGACATTGGGGAGAGGAAAGTAATTAGATGAACTTATGTTAACTTCTGTCTTTCTCTATGAACTGAGTTTTTAGACATAGGCTATGTGTGTGAGCTGTTCTATGAAGATTTGCTGCTTGACACAGTACTTGTTTAAAAACTGTAGTTGAAGAGATCAAGATTCTTAAACAGGAAAGAAGCGTGGAACACACAAAACTGGGAGAAGTTGGGAATAGAAGGAGTATGGTTGCTGTGTATGCAGCCAGAACTGCACTACCCGCTGCTGTCAGGGAGGGTGCTACAAAGTCTGTATGGCTACGGCTGCATGAGGGCTGTGATCTATCCGTGCCCTCTGGGGAGGGATAAAAGCAAACAGGTAATTTCAGAAGAATAGAAGGTAGGAAGCCTGGAAAAGTGCTTGTCTTTCGCAGTGGCTTTCTGTGGAGAGGACAGTTAGGTGTAGTTGGTTTAGCAAACTGACCAGCTCCTAGCGAGGAGGGGGCTAAGGTAATGTCTCGCTCAAGAAAACTGGACTGGGGCACTGTACCTAGAAGACTGACTGAGCACCCTGGTAGCATGCGTGGAGAAATACCCTCTCAGAAAGGGGCACATAAGAAAAAAGTTAGGGAAGTGCCCTTCAAAATGGGAAAAAGATACAGTCCCCTGACTATATTTCTGTTTTACATTTTATATAGAATTTCCCAGAGTGCACACAAGATCGTTCCGGGTAAAGAAGGAAAACAGATCTTGAAAATGGGATTTTAAAATAAATGACTTTTGGCATTTACTGTTTTTTAATTCTGACAGTCAAATGAGAGGATGTTTGAGATAAATGGTAATGTTGGTCAGGTGGTAAATACCAGGACTGTGATTCAAGTCACCCAAGGACATGTGTATATGTGACTAGCAGCAAAGGACAAATAAAGTCTTATGGGAGAACAAGGAAATGATCTAAAAAGTTTGAGAATTGCTGTATTAGGATACAGAAGATAGCATTTTTTACAAATAAGATGGTGGGAAGGTAGTAGAGGGGGAATTTTATTAGGGATCCTGCTGATATATATCACTACAGTTAATAACTAGCAGGGATGGGTTGGAGAGCCTTTTAAATGTTTTCATTAGCAACATGATTGTAAAAACAGGGTTTTGATATGGATGATGAAAAACTAGGTAGGATAGTCAAAATGGAAGGACTAGATGATCTTACGGACAGGAGTAAGAGAAATGTAACAACACAATGAAAAATCATACTTGGGAACTAATTTCAAGAATTTCTGGAATAAGTTGAAGTCTTGTCAGTTAAATTTGGCCCTTTGTCCCCCTTTCATCTTTATGAGTCTAGAATGCCCACGAAGAATTAAAGGCGTCACTATAAGACTAGTGAAATTATGAGATACAGGTGAAGTACTTGTAGTAGATGATAAGACTATTGCTACTGTTGTTGTAAGGCAACAGTAAGGGGTTTAGAACGCTACACAGTTCCATCTCTTTTCTTCAAAGAGCTTGAACTGTAACAGATGCTGAAAGATGCTCAAAGGCTGATGAGGGAGAATGAAGAAGATGCTTTTGAGAGAAGTTTAAAAAAAAAAAAGTTTCAGCTTGAGTAGTCTTGCAAAGGAAGGCTAGAAGATGATGCAAGTACTAATTATAAATATATATTGGGAGGGAGGAGTGGGTAAAAACATGTACGCCGAGGAAAAAATGTTAGAATGAAAGTTTTGGGCTGGAATAAATAATTTGGTCATGAATCAACTTCAGACATGACATTTTGGAAAAATGTCTACAAAGAAGTTCAGGAACAGCCTTCTAAACAGGACATGTAGACAAGAAAGCTGAATTAAACAACTCCTCCACATATAGGAAATGTACCAATAAAAAGGAGTGATTGTTCAGTTAGAAGCTTGCAACTTTGGCTTGTGAAGTTTCACTGTTTGTTTTGCTGGTATCCCCATTCTCCAAACCCTCCGATGCTTACTGTATTTTTCACTTGACGGTTGCCCAAACCTGGAGCTAGATGGGGATGTTGGCATGTCTGAGAAGCAGCCTGAGTAGATGTTGGTTGTCGTAATCACACGTCTGGTGGACAGCAAGAATGAAGAGAGGACTCCACGTCCCTTCTCCTATCCCAGCCTGTTGTTCTGATAAAGACTACGTAAACTCATATCACAGATGGACCCACACTCTATATAGGTCATTTCTTTGGATTGCTGCTGTCCTCTTCTGCTTGCTTCCCGTGGCTGCTATAGTACGTGTAGTTTTTGATGTGCTGCACCAAAGGCCTGGTGTCTGTTTTGATGTGCGTGTGTTGTGGGAGATATTCTAAGTGAATTCCTTCAAGATTCAACTTTATTAGGTGTTTGCTTGCAATGTGAGTTTAACTGGAATTAGTAACTCAGTAGTTTGAAAGAAATAGGGGTAGATGTAAAGTTCCGTCAACACACTGCAAATGCCCGTCTCCACAATCTCACCCCCCCCGCAGCCGCGTGTGTCAAGGTACAGTTGTGCCAACTGCACAGTTGGTAGCTGTATTCCTCTACCTGATGGAGTGAAATGCAATGGGTTTCTAGGGCTGGACACCATACAGAATTAGTGACATTCAGGACAGTGCTGTATGTTTGCTTGGTACTCTTCCACATTTACTTCGCAGAGCTATAGACAATGATCTGGGGTGTATGTGCTGTGAGAACTGGAGTTTGTCTGCATCCAAGAAACTCCCACTGTTCTGCCTGAATTGCTGTAAGGTGGGGCTTGTGCCAGGATGGTTTGCCATTGTGTAGCTTGCCCGTTAGGTGTTTGTACTGGTGCAAACCTGCATGTACCTGTTGTTATAGCTGTACGTCTCAGAAATGTGAGGCTTGAAACCTAGGTTTCTGATGCAACGCTTTTTGGGTGAAGCAATTTCCTTTGCATAACTTGTATAATTAACTTTATGAAGAATTCTGGCACCCTTACAAATGGATGTACTTGTATTATGAGGCACAGGGAAAGTGCTCGTTAGACTGAAGCCTGAGGACATGGCCAGCTTTAAGGCGGTAGGATACCAGTGTGCTAACAGGATGATGTACGATTGTATTTCCGTTGCAACTGCCACCTTATCCTGCTGATTACCTGGGTGTATTCCTAGGCTTGACTGAACAGCTTCAGCCCAGGAGGGACCTTACAGCCCCCCTGTCCAGTGGGGTCCTGGGCCTTCTCTCACTGTGGCTGTACGTGACCAGGCACAGTCAGTGGGTGCGGAGGACAACATTTCTGCCCATGGGGTTTTTGGCAGGCTCTGTCCAGCTGAGAGGGAAATGGCCCTTGTGTGGCAGTGCTCTTCATGTGACCCACAGCAGAGCGCCCCGGGCGGCTGGCAAGAGGTGAGGGTGGCCCCACAGCCACCAGCTGGCAGGGCAGTGGCAGTGGTGCGGGGCATCTGCTGGGGAGCAGGAGGCAGAGCAGCTCATACTTCTCCTGGGGAAGCAGGATAGCTTCAAATCCTGAAGACCACAAAATACACAGTAAAGTTCCACTTCTCTCTAAAGGGACTGGACCATTGTGTTTGTTGTAGACTCCTTTAACTTGTTCATAGTCAGTTGTTTGTGATTTCTGATGCATTCAACCTGGAGCAACCAGGAACATACAGTCAGGCCTCAGAAAGCACGGGAACTTACTTGAGATAAAAGAAGCCTTATGCAAATTTGCTTATGTTCCACCACAGAGTTACTGAAACAAAGGCTGGAAAACTGAGGATACAGCTGTTGGGGGAGAACTGCATATAGACACTTTCATTTCCTTTCTTCTGTCCTTAGGCACTAGGAGTTCTCTTAAAAAAGTTAAGTGATCTTGTAACAGCCGAGATAGATAGCCTTCTTTTTTGTGTCTTAGTTTTCTGATGGCATTCACTACAGGATAAAGTTTTAAAACTGGACCTGACTTTGAGCTCAAATGTTTGTTAAGGCAGATGCATGTGCTTAGTGCTGCAGAGCCAAGCATTAAGACAACACAGTGTAGTAGCTGCAATGCTATAGCCTGGCCAGAAGTACAGATCTACTCTTTTAAGTAGTGGTAGGCTTCTACAATGTTTGTTGTTTTGAAAAATTAAAAAAGAAAAAAAAAACAAACCCTTTATTTCAAAACAAGAATAAAAGTGTATTCTGATTTATGAGAAAAGTTCCTCTTCTCTGTTCAGATAAACAGAACTGCTACCGTAACAGAAGAAATCATAAGCAGGAGAGAATTCCTAGCTTTAGCAGGAAATTTCTTGTATTCATGGAATGTCTTTACTGAACCAAATAATCTGCAAGACCTTTATCTCCTAAATCCATGTTTAAGTCTTTTATAATTTCAGGAACACTTTATTCTTACTTCCACACTGGGGTTTATCTATTATGCGATATTGATTTTGATAAACTGTACATTCTTTTGAGTATCAACAACTACAAAAGCTTTTATATGCCTCAACAGCAGTAATCGAGACAAGATTTGTATGGAAGAGTGGCAGAACTGACATGAAGAGAAGCTCTTAGAGGTAGTGACTGCTGCTTCTGTGTATTGACTAATAGCAAGCATCCCTCCTAATGGTTGATGGCATCCACAAGTCAATTAGGAAGTAAATGAATTGGGACTGGAGAACTGACTTCAGCTTCTCAAGGCTATGAGCCTGAACAAGACTGTCACCTTGTATTCCTGTCTGTAGCAGGGACTCTCTGAACATGTTCATAAACAGCACTTGGACAAAACTAAACCCTCTTGCTGCACTGGCTGACAGTTCTATTTTGTGTTATTCCAAGGATACCTGGCAAAGAGCAGATGAATTCTTTCTAAACAACTCGTGTATGGAAAAAAACGAATTGTTAGTCACCGGTACCCTGTGTGCGTGTTATACGCACACACACATAGCGGAGTTGCAGTTCTCTCATTTTGTTGTCTTCCTTAGGTAAGTTCAACCTTTGTTGGGGAAGGAGGGCATGAAGTGTGGGGAAAAAATTAGTAACATCATTATGTAGCAAGTTGTTAGGGACTGAGGGGCAGTGTCACTGACCGAGTGACTAAAATTACTTGCCAGTTTGGGCAAATTTGAGGAATTCCACATAGCAAGCCCTGTAGCCTATAAAGGCTACGTGCACTTTAGGGCAGCATGCGCTGCTCTCTTAAGCACTAAGATGGCTAGTAAAAACCACCTATTTTACATCAGGGCTACGCAAATAGCAAAAGCTTTACTTGCTTGCGGAGTAGAATTGATTAGCAATCCTTCTTTTTTGTTGTTTTCGTGTAACTGACGCACATCATGTGATCAAATAGGTAGTTTTGATCACAGATGGAAACTTCCATATCACAACACAAAGCATGGGCACCTTTCCAAGCAAAAACATATATGGAATCTACACTGTATTCCTGGCTTGGCAACATTAAGGGTTTGCTGCATATCCAACTCAATATAAAGTGGAAACAGAACACATTACATATATTTTCTTTATTGCTGGACTTTTTTTTTTTTTAAGAAGTAGGCATAATTCCTTAAAGGCTGAGTTTTTTTTTTTTTAATAACAGTAAGTTTTTTTCAGGTTTCTTTTCTTGCTGTGATCAAAGTTTTGCCTTATATTACAGTATTTCTGTACAAAAATAAAAGTCCAAAATCAGCTTACTATTAGCTGATATTCCCCAATGTATTTACAGGGTACTGTCAAGAACCTTCATCAGGCAACCAGGTAAAACAGAGAACTCAACATTAAAGCGGTTGCACTGTATAACTTTGCATTCTCTAGTCAACTCTGAATGGCTCTGACCTTTGCCAGGCAGTCTGGGTTGGAGAGTCCAGCCACAATTATAAGAGAGTGGTGTCTTTAAAAGAAAATTTTAATATCAAAAACTTATGCTGACATTATGGAGTACTGGGGTATTTCCATAATAATTGTATTTCCATATTAGGGTAGTCTATAAATATTCTCAGCTACATCTCTCTTTATAATACAGCAGATACAGAATGCAGACTTCTGCTACTTATATGGTAATACATATTTGCAATAGTAAAATCAATGTATGAAAATTTTGGAATTTACTTGTTAATAAAACGGCTTATAAAGTAACCATACAATTGTTAACAACTATAACTCTGAACTATTAAAATGTACAGAAAGACTGTTTACACCATTGCACATACTTATTCCCTTTGCTTTGACAGACTTATGAAATACAGAATAAAATTAGTCAAATTTACTGACAGCTCAAATATGCATGTGCAATGTGCACATCCATGGAAGCAAGAAGAAACAATGTTGGCATCTGTCAGGAAGGCTGCCAGCAGCTCTCCAAAAAAAATACACCTTGCTCTTCTTCCCTCCCTCTTCCCACATATATGCAGGCCAGTAGGTTAGTGCAGAATGGATGAATATAACTTTGTTTTCACTGTTCTGAAAGGACAAAAAAATTCCCCTTGACTTTTATCAGCAATTTTAGGTCAATACAAGTTGGGTTTAATGTTGTAAGGCACTTATTACTGCTTATACCGCAGTGGATCAAGTCTTAAGGCATTTGTTACATCAACCGAAGTTAATAATGCTTTGGAAAGTTTTGAATGAGCTAGCAGTTCCAGTATGCGAATACTTGAGCTAATTTTTGCCTCCCCACCCTGTGGTCTTTTCTAAAACAAGGCTGGAAGATATTTTCCTTAGAAATTCTGGTTCTTGGTTAGCTTGTCAACAGACATGATCAGTATCATCAGGTCATTTTGAGGCCAAGCAGCAGCATGTTCTATATAAAGTACAGTAGAACTGGTTTTGTTTTCACCTGGAGCTGCCCTGGCTTCCATGACTACTCACTGATCGAGAGGTGCTGTAGCGTTTTTTCACAATCATACTGATGTAAGCTTTCATCAGCTTTGCAATGTCAACCACCTGCCAAAAGAGAATAAAGAGCAGAAAGTCCTTAGCAAGGTAGCAGTATGTGAATGAATTTCTTTATATACTAGCAATATAAAACTGTTGAGCTTTCAACAGAAGTCTTTTGCTGTTAGATAAGAACACTCAGTGCTTCTAACCATCTCACTACATCTTCCCTTTAGCTTTACAGCGATCTGGAAAAAAAGCTGGTAACATTTGCAGAAATTTTTCTAATTACAAAGTAGTCTGGTTATCAGAACAGGAAAACCATAGTACTAACAAAATTCCTTCTTGCTCTTACCTCACTAGTCTCAAAAAGCAGTTCTCTCTCATCCACCACAATCTTGTAGGTGTTGGCAAGTGGTGCACCGAATGACAAGATATGTTCATACTGAAACACCTCCAAAGGCCTGCCTTCCCCACGCTTGTAGACAGAAACAGCATCGGCGCTGACTCCAAGCCACAACTCTTGTGGGAAACCCCCTTCTTTGCACTAGAGGGAAGAGTGTAAATTGAAAGTAAATGTAACACAGGGAGCCACACCACACTTACTGTTGAGGTTCTTGTCTGCAGCTATTTAAAAAAAAGCTTATCACTTGTCTATCTTTCAAACAGTGTTTTATGCTTCTCCTAAATACGTATGCAACCTATAAGGCTAGCATTCTGACCCTCTGTATTTTATGGGTAAGTAGTGGATTTAAATAGCTACAGTGCGTGCTAACTGGAGTATGCTTTGAGTAAGTAACATTTTATTACATCAGCTGTCTGAGCATTGTTATACAGTATTTATGGTTTCACCACTCTAAGGAAATCACCAGCTATACAGTATAAACTGTATTTTGACTGTTCAGGTGATCTTACCTCTACATCAAACAGTGTTGACCCATAGCCAGGCCATTCCTTAATCAAAGCCATATACTTTGCCATAGCCTGCTCCTGGGTCATCTTCTGGAGTTTTTTCCATTTGTCAATAATACTAGTCCTCGAAGCTGAGATTTCCTCTTTGACCCACATGTCTAACATCTGATCCTCCTCCACCTTCTGTTTGCTGACAGAGCCACTGCGAAAACTCCTCCGCAGTGTTCCTTCAAGAAAGCTGGCTCGTTTCTTCTCAGCTTTCTCTGCTGCAGTAAATGTTTTGGTAGACTGTGTAATCCGAGACTTCAACTTTTGCAGGGGATAGACTTCCTCCATTTCTGGTATGGTGGTATGCAGAGTGTAATCTCCCTGAAGGTACTGAAGACGCAAAGCTGCAAGGACCTGGAGCGTTTCTTCAGGAGCAGGATAGTGTCCTCTAATTACTGCTTCATGAGCCTAAAGAAGGGAAAAAGGTAACTTTTTGAGTACAAACGTCTTTGAAAGGACTGAGAAACGGGAAGCAGACTTACTGCCAAGCAAGCCCAGGATCTGAAATAAATGAACCATCAAATAAATCAAGTGTGGTAAATCTCACGGCAAATTTGTTAAACTGGGTAAAGCAGGGTTTACCAGAAGAACTGCAAGGCAATTGATGAATTTGCTCAAGGGGAATTACTGTTACTAGTACAGCTTTTTGGGAACTCAATTATGTAAGAGCAACTGAATTACTAAAAAGGAAAAGAAAATGTAAAGGGCAGAAAATCAGGAGCTAAACAATTGCTTGGGGTAAGTCATTGTTCAATGGCATTAGGAAGAAATGGATATCTAGGTTTTACTTACTGCTGTTAATAATCTGCCTGTGAAACTGATGTTTCCTGCCAAATAAGCAAAGCCCTAGGACAGCTTGGTAACAAACCTCACTGAGGGAAAATAGTACACCTTTAAAGGGTCCCAGATAAAATTAGTAAAACATCGGTATGTTGTAGCGATCTGTAGCACGAGGACTGAGATTCTGAACCAAGACTCGTTCAAATTCTGGTTCTTTGCGCACCCATTCAAACCTTTAGAAATGTACAGCAGCTAGATTTATTTTTTCTTACAGCGCTAGTACAGGAAACAAACATCTCATGTCTGGAGATGCAGGAGCTGCAAGCAGTTTACTAAAAGCACAGAGATAATTCATATGCAAGTAAGAGCAAGTTCGTTTAGATGTATGCTTAAAACAGTGACAATGTCCCTTTAAACATACAAGACAGTTTAACTGAGATTGTACACGTGCAAAAGAAAGAGCTGTGTTGTGGAAATGGAAGGACAGCATTTGAATGTGCAAGAGGAACTAAAAGGTTTTTATTCAGTACATTTTGAACTAAAGGATTCAGACTTTAAAATAACATAGGTTACAGAGCTAAAACTTAAGACAGAGGGGAACTCTCTGAATATAGTTGCTGAAAAAAGTTCATGTCTGACAGCAAAAACAGAATTAAAAAAACAACAGAACCGATGAAGCTCTTTAAACTGTTGTAATATTAATTGTAAGGATTGAATTCGCCATGCTTTATAACTGAAATGCTATTGGTCTTAGCAAAATATAAAATATTTGGCTGAACACCAGTCAGCACAGAATGCTGCATGAAACAAATATGCTTCATAAACCAATAAAACAAAGTAAATCTGATGCAGTGCTCTCATGGATTTTCTCATTACTGTTTAAACGCCATCCCAAAGCAGAGGCATTAACTGTCTGACTCTTCAGTACGTAAAAACAGACAGTCTTCAGACTGGCAACTCTTCTAATCCCAACCAAGGCAATCTGTTGCCCAGATCCTTCAGCTAACAATAAGCATTTCTAGACTGAGCTACAGCAGTAGGCTCTGGAAGGAGACTTTCAGTAGACTCATGCTGTAATGTGGTGCCTTAAAACCTAAACTGTGAACACGGAAGAAATGCTCTATCACAGTGAAGATATTTCTGCTCTTGTGAAAGGGGAAAAAGGCTTCATCCATATGAAAGCTGAAATATGTCAGTTCCTGATCACATCACGTTTGCTTGCCAAGAGAACATCAGTGTCTTGGCATGCAAAGAGCTTTACACAGAAATCTAAGTACCCACTTGAAAGAAGGTGTCCACTGGAAGATTTTTGTAGCCATTTGCAATATAGTAGAAAAGGAGGAGGTCTATCTACAATAATATGTCATCAGTGAGTTCTAAGTAACTACAGGACTTCATCTAATAGAAATCCAACTGCTGAGGCATTTAATTTTCATTATAAATCAGTTTTGCTTATTTTATGCTTTGCAGTATGGTCTCATTCTGTGCTCAGCACAATCATTAAGTGCATTTCTGCTTATCATACCTGTCTTATGGTTATGGCTGAGAGTGGACTGATTTGTTTTATTATGGTGCTTGTGAAATACCAATCAGGGTTTGAAAAGAAAAGCTACTGTCTGATCAGTTCTACACTGTTGCCAGTATGGGTCTCTCAGAATTTGCTTGCCAATTACACAATTTTACTTTATTTTTTGCACTTTCTTAACAAAATGGTTTCCTAAGAGCAAAATTAAAAGCAGGTATTATCATTTTCTTCTGGATACAAATTATCTAGCTTAGATCCAGTTATCCAATTTTTCACCACTATACATAAAGCAATTCACAGGTAATGCAGAAGCAAGAAGAGTCATAACACTAGGTGAATCACATCTGGGTCATATTTATGTCAGGATAAGCTTATTTTGATCACTGATCTGTCTTTTTTTTTTTTTTTTTTAAAAAAACACTTGCTGCTTGAGCAGTGCATTTAGTTAAACGGAAGCACAATCAAAACATTCCCAGTGTTGCCTAGATCTCTTGCTTTCTTCCTTCTCTTAAAAGCACCTCAAAAATAAACTTTTTCCTTACCTGCTCAAACATAAAAGCAAATTCCACACTATCTTTTGGGACGTTTTCTGTGTCCAGGAAGCAGTAGAGCTTGAAGTAGAACTTCCAGTGCATCTCCCCAGCTTCGGCAGTGGCAGCAAGCCTACACGTGTGTGGAAAGGGAGAGGGAGGGAGAGGGGGAGAGAGAGAGAGAGAGAGAGAGAGAGAGAGAGAGAGATCAGATCTTTGTAATCAAACTCCTTTCTAAATTGACACCTAAAGAATCTAAGCACAGCATTAGCTGAATTTTGCTTTTCTACACCTGGTATCAATCTGGTATTGCTGACAGCAGTTACTTGTTTTCATCAGTATACCTGACTGATATGATTTGGAGATATATATGTATTTAGAGCCTAAAGCAAAATCAAGGAATTACAAATGTTGACTCAGTTCTCAGTCAGCTGTTTCTAACCCAAATTCTCCTAACAATCTCTATTTATGGCGCAGTCAAGTGTTGATAAAAGCAACATTATTAAGTCCTGTTATAAGATCTAATTGCACATTAGACATTCTTTTTTCCCCCCTTATTATGTAGATAAAGGAGGCTGATTGCCATGCATATAAGATAAGGATAACAAACAGTTATTTAGGCTTGTATTACATTTTCTTACTGCAATTCTGTGGGTGGTTTCAATTCCACTGGTAAGAAAAACGTTGTGATCTGCTCTGTGGTGACTTCCATGTGAAGTCAGGCAATGTGTAGTCAGAATGGCAATGGCTGCCTGGAGTTCAGTTCTCCCAGCACTGAAGAAGCCACAATTTTAGTAATGGTGGAAAACTTTGTCATAGCAGAAAAGAAAACGTGGAAATAGTGATAAGAAATATTACTCTACTGGTGTCAAGACTGAGGAAATCAAACCCAAGTGAGTAGGCAGCTCATTAATTCCTTTAAAAAAAAAAAAAAGATGCTTTTGTTCCAGAAATGGAAATGTGTGTAATTCAACTGTGTCATCACAAACAAGCAAGAAAAGAAAGAATTCAGCATTGCTGCCATTGGAAATGTATTAATTGCTACTTATTAGAGCGGTGAGAGAGAAAGAGAGGTACACTCACTTTTCAAACTTTGCCAAGACATCAGCCACAATGGTTCTGCTTTCAATTGCTTTATCAGTAGTTCCATTGTGTTCAAACAAAGCAAACATATTTCTGCTATCTTCCATGGCCAAACCACGAATTAACTTTTCAACCACCTATTGAAAAACAGCACATGAAGAAACCATAGCACAGAAAGTTAGTACCACAGAAGTAAGACAAATAAGGAGGAGACAATTCAGAGCTAGGCTAAAAACATTAGGCTAAAAATGCTGTTAGGATGTTCTCATCATCAGTATTAACTGTTGCCAAATTCCACTTTAATTTTTATCTTAAATAAGGATGATTGTTTTAGAATATATATGTGCTATCACCTGGCCAGATACAACCTGTTTATTTCACCAGCTCAGCTAAAGTCTTCCAGCTTTAGCAAGCAGTTTGGCTCTCATACACACCAGTATATACCTGAAGTTATTCCAGTAATGCCTCCATTGAGTTGCTTAGTCTTTCCTGTATTTTTTTCCTACAAGAGAGAACTATTGCTGGGTAATCCTCTGCAGAGTAAATACAGTTGTTGTAGCAGGACTTCTTCGGAACATCCTGGCAGGGTGGGCAGAGACACCTGTAAGCCCTCCCTCCCCTGACAGGAGCAATGGGCCCTCTCAACCGGCAGAGAAAGCACTGGCGCTTCCAAAGTTTAACACTGCTTCTGGCTGGAACTGCTGCATAAAGAGAAACACTGATTTTGTGCCAAAGCTGATCTGTCACCACTCCTCACCTCTCCAGCTGTAGTGTGCGAGTTGATCGTAATCTTACAGGAGCCACCACCATGACAATAAACTGTAGATGTCATTTCCTGTCTGCCGATCAGGGCTTCTATTTCATCCCGTGATGGCACAAATTCTCTGCATTTGGTTTTTTTCAGAGATTCGTAAGTAAAAAGTGCGTATTTCTCCATTTCAGTTCCTGGAAACTGGTCACGAACCCTGTGAGACAAATACTACTTTAAGTTGCCAGTCTGTGAAATAGAAAATGTACTTATTTGAGAATCATTTTTTCCTGAAAGTGATAAAGTACTGCTGTATTCAGTATGCTATTTAATTTACATACTCAAAGGTTTTATCTTCGCTGTCAAGGAAAGTGTTCTAATGTGACTTACTGTGGGATAACTTACATACGTTCATCATTTTGTTCTATGAACCTAATGGAAAGCAAAAACTGAACTGCCTTTATAGCATTAACTACAGGAACATTGTAATGGTTCAGATCTGACAGCAAGATAACTTAATAATCTTGTTGTAATCAACTCCCCTTTTTGTCAGTAAGAATTGTTGGATGAAGACAAAACTACATTGAGGTACTACAGAAAAAAAAACCAACAGATTTTTGACAGCTCAATTTTGCAGTAGTGTCAGCTAGGATACTTGACTTCTATTCCTGACATTCTTGAAGAGTCTCTCAAAACCTTACTGTTCAGCAGTTAGTATTATGAGTATTCAGGAACAACTTTAATGAACTGATTTATGATTATTGTATATATTATAATAATATTATATATTATTTATAATGAA
>VXAL01010039.1:52975-66876 GCA_013399475.1 Chauna torquata
TGAACTTTAATGAACTCGTATTTATTGAAAACTCTTCAATTTCAGTGGCTTTCAGTACAGAGTGTTTCCATAATATTTCCAATGATAAAATACCAGCTTCTTTGAGCTAATAAGGTTTAATTTATAAGTATACGAAAAATCAGTGATTCATGATCTACAAGGCATAAAAAGATTCCTGCAGGATTACAGCAATGCTTTAAGATGACTGTGCAGCGATAGTGTTGAAACCAACCTACAAATACTGTATCAGATAGTTGCTTTTTTTTTTAAAAAAAAAAAACAGGGAGACTATTTTATGAACTGAGTTAAATTAAGAGAGTGGATCAGTATTGATTTTTTTTTTTTAAATTCAATAAATTCACAAATACAAACATGACTTGAATTATTGAGAACAGTTTGTTAGTATTGGACTACTTTTCCTAATGACATGCTCTTTGCATTCTTCTGCTGCATGACAGCAAGAGAAACTCAAACTCCACTTTCTGATTAATACTGAGCTATCAAAATTTTTTTCTTCTTCCCCCTCAACAGTTGCTGATGTCTTAAATTAGATTTACAAATGGACATTTTTACCTCAATTGCATCTTTAAACACTGTAATGTTCTTTTATGTGCATAATACATACCTCAAAAAACTAAGGTAAGCATGATGAGTAATTTTTTAGCAGGTTGATTTGGACAGTTAGGAACAGGACCTGTGCATACTGGCTGTGTGTCATTTAAGCAACTTCATACAATCATAGAAAGCCCCCCTGCCTTTTTTCAACATGAATAAATTATGCATTCAGTTTAGTATGTTTTTGCTTGATTCTTCAAATAAGAATAATTCCACCTAGATCAACTCAAATGCTGCTTTCTTACAACTTCTTTTTTTTCAGATTCATTCTTTAGCATAACCAGTTCACTAAGCGAATGCATCTTCAAGTGTCACTACAAGACATTGTTACATGTTGTGGGGAAAAAAAATAGTGAAGAAACTTCTTCTCTTGCTCTTGTAGTTGAAAGCTTCTCACCTTTTGAGATGGAACTTGAGATATTTGAGGATGCTACGACTTGGCAGAAACGTGCAACTCATGCAGGTGAGTATTTGCCAACTATACAGGTTCCCCACGCTCCCAGGGTTAGGCACTTTATTGGTCTGCTTGATGAGCTGACAGTAGAGCTCATCTCGGAGAGGTCGTAAATCATGTCCTGTTTGGAGGATACCTTGTATTATAGGGATGGGATCAGACATAGACTCCAGCTGCTGTAAAGAATTAAATATCTTGATAGCTTCATCTTGCAAAGTTGTGTATCCTTTGTCTTTCAGCACTACAAACAAAAAACAGGGAGAAGGGTGTTTAGACAGATAGGAAAGAGAAAGTACTCAGGCTTAGCACAGGAATTGCCCAGTGATATTTTATGGCCCTTATTATGCAGGATATTAGAACGGATCTTTTCCATTTCCAATGTATGACGCCAACTCATTTTATAAGCTATTCTGTTGTTGAGATTTGTTTTGAATTTAATGAAATCCCATTTTGAAATTTCTGACAATTTAGCTTAAAATGTGTATTTTGCCTGATCCGAGTTTTTTTTGACGGAGAAACTTCTTTCCAGAGCAATCCACACTGCTGAAAGTATATTACTTTGTCACTGTCACAAGAAAGTGGAAAGCTAGTCAGATTTTAAGTGAGGTAAAGCATGACTGCATTATGGAAAGTGACAAAGATTCATGACATCACTTTTGTCTACAGCCGTAGAAGTTCAATTAAACCCAAACAATACTAATAAAACAAGATCTCTGCCATGAAACTGCAACTTTCTTCTTAAGTCATGGAAAAGAAGGTGATTGGGTTTTGTACTACAGGTTATTCAGCACAGGCTAAGAACTTACACAACATACTTATAAGCACCATGGTGCTTGCATTCAAGGGATGGAAGAGATTGCTCCGATGTCTGAATCAGTTAGGCCTACTAACCACCAAAGCACAAAACACGACAGACAGATCTTACAATTCTCTAGTTCCTAACCTGATATTATACTATTACCGAAAATAACTAGAACTCAACTGCAAGTCACAGCAATAACTGAGCATCAATCCATCTGTGGAGCGACATTTACTATGGGAAGATTTTGGAAAGACTTCTACCTCAGAGGGAGCTAGCCTTTTCTGTCCGTGGGGACTAGAGAGCAACCATGCTGCGTTTGTGCACGGGACAACCAGCTCAAGTGACAAGACCACCAGGATTGTGCCTTGCCACTGGACAGGAGGAGGAGGGGAAACAGAAGGAAAAGGTTTCTCCTAGGATTTTACTTTTCCTTGTCATTTGAGGAGCAGGATATCACTTGAGTTATCAGGAAGTCTTGCTGAAATACTTTAGCTTTTAATCAACTGTCTGCTTCCCACCCTCCTCCAGGGATGAAACTTCTGATCTGAGTTGTATCTTGTTTAATACACAGCTGCAAAATAGCATAAGCAAATCCATTTATGGATATCAAATTCATAACCATCAATAGCTGTGAACAACTCATTTAAAACAGATTTCTAAGTGACTGAACAAAAGATATTAGAAGACATGATTACACCGGCTTCAGGAGTAAATGAGCCATTACTTTTTCAAAGCATGCCCACTCACAATTTGTTTCACGTAGGTAATACTTCCCACCACAACTGATGAACCTTACACTTGCTGTGAACTGGAAGTTGTGTAGCTGCAGCTCCCCTCAAGGGGTATGAAACAACAGTAATTTGAGAAGGAGAATATGATTGAAGGAGACTGAATGAATTGGGTTTAGTTCCTTATTTCACTGCCAGGCTTTTCAAACTCTGTCTTCTTAGCTGCGTTTGTGAGGGTAACAAATCTGCATTACAGCAGCAACAGCAATCTTCCTTTCTGTAACACTGCTGTAGGAGCACCACAAACCCATGGTTCTACGCTAGATAAACTGCTGTTCTCTACCTTCTGCAAGAGAACAGGGAAACTTGTTGATTGGCATTATAAAAAAAATATTGCCTACCATTACTGCAGTATAATCCATGGACTGAAAACTCCTGTCCCACAGTTTAGTCTTTCATAAGGAAAAGTGTTTCTATAACTGAAAAACTTACAGTTTAGATTAATGTCCCCATATGGCAGTGGCAATAACGGCGAGTGCAACGGATGATGAGTGTAACGGAGAATAGGGTTTCTCTTATAGATCTGCTCAACCACATCAGCATTCAGGCAGTTTTCCTGTTGGGGTGAGAAAAAAAGTAGGATTTTGGGCCCAGCATTAACAGTGATGCAATGCTTTGTGCCTTTAGGTTGGCTGTGAAAAAATTAGTCATCAGCATTACCAACACCATCTGCTGCTAAATCCAGTTGCGGGCACTGCGGCTGCCATGGCATTCTACAGGCTATGAATGCTCAGTGCCTGCTAACCTCAGTACTTGCATAAGCTTACTTTATCTGTGCAGTAAAAAAACTAACCATAGTAGAGCTGCAGGAGACAAAAAAGAAGTTTCATAAAGTTTTTTGGAAGTGTGTTTTCATTTTAAAATTGTTTTATTCCAGTATTTCATGACTGAAATTATACCAAGACATCATTCTCCAAGTTTTACTTAGAATTATTTCTCCAGCATAACTAATTGGCCTTTTTAGTTGTAATCTCAAGAAACTACCATCAACAAAACAGTCCAGAAAAACAGCTGCTGTAAACCTGATGTACCCACTCTGACATCTAACTACTGTTCTTTCTTAGCCCAAGCCTGACAAATGTTTGACCACTGTCTTCTGTCAATCCTGAACTTCCACATATTTCTACTGCTCTGAAGAACAGCCTTTGTAGTTTTGAAATTTAGGACCTTTCTTTTCCATGAGAGAGGCTTCCACTAAGGGAAAAGATTAGTAGGTTCTCCCCCTTGCCTTTTTTTTTTTTTTCTCTTTTTCTTTTGGTTTGAGAATCATCATCCCCTCTCCTGAAAGCAGATTAGCAAAAATCTCCAGAAAGACCTTCTTTGGGTATGCATCCAATGTCCCCAGCAGTACCATAAAGCAGTAAGCATTAACTGAATATGTTTCTCGCCATGCAGAGACGTGCTTAGCCCATGCTATCATAGAACAAGAAGTGAAACATAACGGGGGCGGGAGGGGGGAGAAATCACAGGAGCTGTCTAGTCCACGTCCTGGCATGCTGAACGTGGACATAGCCAAACAGGTCTGCTAACTCATAAACCGACACACAACACTCTACTGCCTGATACAGCAACATCTGTTAAGTTGCACAAACCAGTACAGCTTATTACTGTTTTCATGGAATAAAGTTATCCCGTTTCCCCTCCAATTTGCACTTCATACTTTGTTCTTATACTGTTTAAATAGAAATTCCTTTAGCAGGTGAATGAATACATCAGGTTCCACAACTTCAGTCCATGTCACTGCATGATTAAAACTCGTTTTTTACTGCTTTGTTACTACATACTGCAAAGGCAACATAAAACCAAAAAAGGTTGATTTAAAATTATTTAAACAACTCTTCTTTTCCCACGCCCACCTGTTTGTTCCTACCTTAATATCTTGAATAAGTTGCTGAGTTGGGGTATCAATTGGTGCTTTTGTGTCAATCACATTCTGGATGGCACTTGACCAGCGGGTCGCTTCATTAAGCAATTTTGTATAGAGACGGTAGCAATGTTTGCGTCCGTAGACAGTTACATTCCAATAGCCTAGCACAACAATAAAAATTATTAATCATAGAAGCCGCATCTATAAAAATACCACAGCTTCTATCTGAAAACAGGTATAGTCCCATCAGACCCTGAGTGCTGAATTCTGGATCATGCTGGCAGTTTTTCAGGGACTAAGAAGTTATACTGGTAATTAAGTACCATAATATAGACACTATGGTTTTAAAGGAGTTTCTCTCCCTTAAAAAAGTGTAAGAGTAATCTCAGAATACAGCCACCACCGTGCTGCCTTCCATTTCACCCAGTAATCTTAGTAAAAGTGATCATAGGACAACATTGTGGAATACTGTTAGTGATTTGTAGCTTGCGGGCCCTGGTTCTACAGTCCTGTCTGTAAAAGGAAAATGTAAGTCTTCTTTTGTATACGAGTCTTTCGTCCTCTATGGCACACATACTAACAGGTATAAAGCACGAGCTGCTACTTCTACAAAAGTCATTAATTTCACACAAATGAAGTGGCAACTATGGCAGGAAGAGCATTTCAATTCAAATTCTCTCTCTGCATCATTGTATAGGCTTTTTATGAAGCAGATTCAATTAAAGAAAATCTATTTCATCCTTCACTAGCGAAAGCCTCTTTGAAGTGTCAGCGACCCCAGTGAGATTACATAGGACAGTCAACAGTCGCTTCTCATTTGCAAACAGCCACGTCTGAGTTGAAAACCAGTTTTGAAAATGCACTGGGGAGCTGACTCAGATGTAGAATGTAGGTTAGCACAGACTGGACTCTTACTCTAGATCTTCTCATACTTGCTCCACGAATGTTAGCCCTCACAGTTCCTCAGCACACTGAATAATGTATGAGGACTGTGCTTCCCATATGTCTTTCCCCAGGTCTTTGATGTGTAAGCGTTCAAGCTAAGCTTGCAGCAGTGTCAGTCTATGGTGACCTGAATGTTGGTGAGAACAACTTTTACTGCTGTGTACATTATTACCCCTCTCCTTTGCCCAGAAGTCCCTGTAAAATACCTCAGTGACTTGGGTACCTGATTTGTTTATCAAACTGCAACTATAATAATCTGTTTAAAATATTCTTATGCAGTGTTTGTTGCTTGACAAGGTAGGTAGGACAGAAGGTAACTGAAAGCATATTTGAACCAGAGCAGACAATTACCTGTCTCTTTGAAGATTTTTTCATCAGGAGGGACCACTGAACAGAGGCTGTTTAGGACCAGCGTACCCAATTTCAAAGCATTTTTCTCAGAACTCTTGTAATAGTCCAAAGAATTGTGTGTCAAAACAAACCAACGCTTCTTTAGTTTTAGTGAAGACATCTTTGGGTTGTTTTTTACCTCCTTGTGTAGCCATCCTATTAAAGACACAATTCAAATCACAGGTTAGTTTTTCTGTTTTGTTTTTTTAAACAGAGTTGGACAAAATTAAGTTGCTAAAAGTTAGCTGCATACTTTTAACAACAACAAAAACATTATGTGAATTGTTTAGCTCACATATTAAACAACGGAGTAAAATTCTCTAACAATGAAATGATGAAAATACTGCATAAAATCCATATGAAAAATTTTCAACTTTGGTGCTTACCTAGAAAAATTTTTTTTGTCAACTTACAAAACCGCTTCTGTCCTCATTACAGTGTTTTCTTACTTGGCACAGCAGGAGTATAATTTCAGCTGTATTAATTTGTGAGAAGACTCCACTGTACAAAGATGAGGCTCCAACGCTGCCATGCTGTGCTAGCATATTACACAGACTGTTCCCCCAGTACAATCTCTTTCGAGGTTAATGGATCTTGTTTACTTTATTTGTCTTGGTTCTTACCCCTCACAATGAATTCTTGTCCTTCCACTCTAGTGTCCCCCTTGGACCTCTGTAGCAGGGTTATCCAGTGATGCATCTCTTCAGGAGTGTCAGCATTACAGTGAAGAACACGATTAGCAGTGATAATCACAAAGGAATTGGGTCTATGAAAATAAATGAAGATTGAAAAAGCCTTTACAATCAACATACTGTTTAACTCACTCGCCATAAGCATAAACACTATCCATTATTTGCATTTTCTATTCAGATAAATACTGTCTGCCTCTATAGCATTTATTTCGACACCACTAGATCTAAAAAATATTAAGCATTTAAAAAGACACAATGAACATCGGATTCACACCGAGGTGCTGGGGCTATGAATGGTGGGAAAGTTTAAATTAAAATTGCGACTTGTCCTATCTCAAAATAAATCTATTGTGAGAAAAACCTCCAATCTTTAATCAGCTTTCGATCTTAATCACAACTTTATTTCAGGGTCAGATCTATTTAGAGTGTCTGCTTCAGTAGTTACATTAGCTAAAACCAACTACAGTTTACAAAGGTCTATAGTGAAGCAGCATGTGAACGCAGATTCTTTTAGTTTTAATGCAGTGCAACCCAATTTGCAGACAGTACCATCTATTTATAATGAGTCTGGCTTTTATCCAGTCTTACACCAGAATTCACTGAAGCATGAAGAACTAGCCTGAGTGTACTGTGCTGATGGCTCTCTGGAATAGAGGGACAGGTTTTTCAGCCCACAGACACTTGTTTTAACCCTTTACTGTTAATTCTTTTCATCCTGGAGCACACAGAATCACAGAATAGCTGAGGTAGGAAGGGCCCTCTGGAGGTCATCTGGTCCAACCCCCCTGCTCAAGCAGGGACACCTAGGGCAGGGTGCCCAGGACCACGTCCACCCACTTCCTAAGACCTGTATCAGATGTAGAAAATGGGTATAATGCAGTCTGGGCTACTCCATGCGTGAGAAGGTCATAGACCTTTGCTTTCCAGTCCCAGTAAAAAGGTAATTGGGTAGAATTTAGAACCAATTAAAATTGCTTATGGGGATGGTTCAGCCAAATATGATGCCATTGCCCAAAACGAGTGTGTTGTTTAAAAGCCAGATGGAGATCAGTATAAAGAAAAAGTAAATAAAATTATTAGAAGGTAAAACCAGAATACTGAGTGAAGGGAGGTTACAGTAAATCAAGTAACATGAGAAGTATGTAAATAAGTTTAATTACGCAAATACAGAAAAAGAGAAAGAAGAAACATCTTCTGAATACCTTCCATAAAGGGGGAGAAAAAGCGTTAGCTACAGGTAGTGCTCACCAGTGTGACAGAAGTGGGTAAGGAGTGATAAGAACTCAGTGTTTTGGTCATATTCACTTTGGTGCTGAACTGCTAAACTATTCAGGGATAGTGGTAGATGAGGAAACAGGTTGAGATGTGAACTGAAGAATTTTGTTGACCATGTTTTAAAATGCGTGAAGAGGAGGCAGCTTTAGACTGAGCTACGTGACGTGTAGCCTAGAAAGCTGTATAATGCGATATCCAGGAGACAAGCTGCAGATAAGCAGGAGCAAGAGAACTGAAAAAGGACAGAGCTAAGGTATAAACTAAAGTAGATTGAGCTATCGAACACGAGGTTATGATCAACAGTACCCAATCTTCCAGGCTCTCCTTCTTCACAGTTTAGGAAAATGATGGAAGCCCCATTCTTGGGGTTCTTTCTGAATACAGATTCAAAGGGCTCTCTGCTCAGCTCCTCTCTTCGGAGCTTGCAAGAGTGGTTTCATATGTGTCAAGATAAAAATATTCTATTGCCTACATCAATCAAATTAACTTCCTAATTGAAAACCTTTCCACCCCTGATTTAGACTCGGAGAACTAAAAAAAGGAAAAAAAATTACAAGGCAAAAATCCGTGTGAAAAATGCTTACAGGAGAAATGCCTCTCTAACAACATTTTGAAAGCTTTGGACATCTGTGTTGCATTATTTAGGAAGCCTGGGCTTACAATCACAGTTACTTTTAGTATCAGGATGATGGTAGGCCAAGGAGAAACCAGCAACTTAGACCCAGATGTTTCACACATTTGCAATGACGAGACTGTAATGAACTGTTACAGTATAAATAATACCTCATAGCCAGTAATCTTATCACCAGAACCACAGGCTGAACCCAGATGACTTTTTGTCCCCCAATACACTGTTGCTAATTCAAGAACTAAGAATAGCCTGTTTTTTGTTTGTTTTGCTTTTTAAATGCTGCATTATCTTGTTTGCTATAAAAGATATTTTTGTTTTTAGGAAATAATTCTCATCCACGTAGAATACATTCTCGCAAGAGAAAATGAACAACAAAACGTTAAAAAGAATTTTTCTGCCTGTCGTATTGCTAGAGGACTCAAAAATAGGCTTCTCTTTTTCAGGAGTGTTACTTCTTTAAGTGAAAGAAATATTTAATCTTTTGCATTTGGATCACCTTGGTAGCAAAACTGCTGAACGGTTCATATATGGAACAACGTCAGGGAAGTTAGTGAAGCCCCCACATAAAACACCACCACTCTTACCTTCCCTGTTTTAACGTTGTGTTTGATACTATCAAAAAGAAGACAATAATTAATCACTTTAAGGCATGGTTAGTCAGTAGAATACAAAGACTAAAGTACAAAGCATCTGATTTTGACTGGAGAAAGGAAAAGAAGAAAAAGTCACCAGGCATGGTTCTGACTTACCTATCTGGATTGTCAGCAGCACAGACAGAATCAATTAGTCCTACATCGAGTGTACCCTATAAACAAATATCCAAGCAGAAAAGGAGGAAGACATTTACTATTACATTACTCACAGTCCTTTCCTCAGATACAGGTGAAAGAAGCAGCAGCTTTGATCAAGCAAAATGAGCCACAGATTTCGGCATCAGTTTCTCTTCACCATTAAAATCAGGGGAAAACTAAGTGACTCGGATAAACAGATTCAGTAAAAGATTATCTCTAGTTAAGTTGGAGACAGCTCAGAAACTGCTCTTATTTTCCTGTGCTTCCAAACCTACTTGAAGTTTTAGTCCTACAAGTGCCATCCCAACATAAACAGCAACCTCTGAGAGCAAGCTTTTGAAGCGGAAGTTTTTATTTCCCTTTGCCTGAAAGTAGGTTCCAAATTTATCACATTATTCCCAGTGAAATTGTAAAAAATGATAAATGCAGTACCAGAGGAATCTCCAATTTTTTACTCTTGGGTTTTTAATTTACTTATCAACTGTATCTTTGCAAGGCTTCAAACTCAATTGTACACTGTGGTGTCGCAGAGAACTGGACCAAAAGAAAAAAAAAAAAAAGAAACCAGTGCTCGTTCTTCACTGAGATGAATGACGGGGATGGGGAGGGAAATCAGCCCCTCCTCTTGTATAGGTACAGGGCCTACGACATGGAGCCTCTCACCAGTGTCACAGCTATTGCTGCATTTAAGGAAATCTAGGTTGTGACTGCCCAAAGCTGCAGCCACCACAGCGTCCCTTATTTTCTAAAAATACTTGCTTTGAAAAGTTCTTCAGATTTTGACTTACCACAGCATTTTGTGGATTTGCCTGCTCATCATGCATCTCTCGGATCTCTTGCTCTGTGGATGCATGGACTTGACTCAGAACGCTAAACCACTGGCTATGGAGAGAAAGGCAGCAGTGTAAGTACAACGTTGCTTGTGCACAAGCCTTTTGTCACCTTTGTTCTGCAGAGATCTAGCAGGCTCTGCTGGTTTCTGAAATTGCTTAAGATCCCTTTTGTCAACACATGTAAAAGCAGCAAAGCTTTATGTCAGTTCAAGTAATACTGGACACAAACAATCCTCTCCAGATCTCCCATCCAAATCCAAGCTATACCCTTCTTCCTGAAGACAAATACCTTGTATAAAAAGTGGCATCTCTAAAAAACTGGCGCTAAGCACACTGAAACATCTGAGTGTTTAGAAAGTACTTGTAACACATTCCACACATTTCATCTGGAAAAAAAATAGGTTACTAGCTACATACAAAGCCTTTAATGGGAAATCCAACCTTCAGATAATAAATTCTGCTACACTGATAGTGTGACTGGTAATAAGTTTCTTACAATGATACTTCTGCAAAGGCCAGAGGACATCAAGTGCTCTGGTAGAAGCACAACTGAGAGGCGGAAAATAATAAAATCCCCATCAACTACCTCTACGTTTTTTCTTCCCTAGGGAGCACTGGAAAATCCAGCTGCTGGAAGGACCAGTGATGCTGAGCCAATCTGCACGACTCCAGTGGCCTTGTATTTCCACAACAGGAAAACTGGCAGAGAGGTTTCCAGTACTCTGGCCCCGGTGCTGAGCAGCAATTGCAGAAGGATTTAATTCCAACCACACCTTCTGCTTCTGGGAAATCTCTACCCTGCTGGCATTTGTATATAACAAAGCTCAACTGCTCTAAGCAATCCCACTGAAAGAAATTTGAGGGCAGAGCTTGGCCTGTTCGGCAGGTTCCTGAATGCCATTCTTTGAGATACGGATTTGCCATTCTAATGAAAACTACCTGGGGCTGAGTTTTCAAAGGGCTCAAAAGCCCAGCCTTTAAAACCGAGTCCTCACGTCTCTGCGGAAGGTTCTCTATCACCACCAGGTTGAGAAAACAAATGCAAGATTAATGGCTTTAAATTTAAAACTATCTTTTCTGCAATTGCTTATAGTCAAAGAATTTATGCCTATGAAACTGAAGTGCTACGTCCATAACTCCAGCATTCACAAGCCAACTGCTTTCCATAACATAGACATCTGGAAACCAAACTGCCCAAATAGCTTGAGAAAACCTGTGTAGTCTGTCAAACGCTACCATCTCTGCCATACCATCCTAAGTCCTTTCTAATGGCTTATGCTTTCATTAGAAACAACACAAGGCATGAAGAAAAATGAAGATTCGGAGTGCCTGACAATAGGAAAGAAGATGAGAATGTATTTAGTTTTTATTCTTTTGTTAAGACTCAGAGATACAGCCACACAGCTTGTGCTTAACTCTTACTATGCTGGAAGGACTACTGATGTAAGACAAGGTCACTGAAAACCCCTTGAAATGAGGGGAGGATTATCTAGAGAGAAGGAACCATCAGCTGAAGAAACCTAAAACTCACCCACAAATTAAATTCAGCTTTTCTTCTAGGCTCAGGAATCGCAAATGTATTTAAATGTCAACCTTTTATTTAAAGATAAAAAAGACTTCATAGCACTGTATGCACGGTTAGTAACAATTTATTATTGGATTTTAAAGAACAATTCAGAGGTTTCCTAATTTCATTGCGTAATCTTTGTGTAAACAATGAAAAAGAAATTCATCACGACACTCTGCAAAAAAGACAGAGGCAGATTTAACTCTCCTTTTGCTTTCTCCCTCTTGGGACGTCCCTTGATTTTCACCTGAGTTCTAAAACTCAGGAATAGGGAACAAGGGCTTGGAAACAACGGCTACCCACTGAAACATTACTTCTCTCCTCAAATACACTTCCATGATCAAAATAGTAATTTGTTTCTCTGGGGCGGGAGAAGAGGGATGGCACTCAGGTTTCTCCCCCTCCCATTTGAACAAAAAGCAACCTCAGATAATCATCTAGTCCACGTGCAAAATATTTGTTTCAATAGCAGATCCAGAACCAACACAGTACAGTAATTTTGTACTTCACTTTTAACAAGGCCAAACATTAACGTGGCTTTGACTTAAGCCCGTCTGGAAATTCTGACACATCTCCCACATTGAAGTTTTCTAAGATGAATGTGAAAGAAGAAACATGAAACACACTGGTGTAACAATTTAATCTGGATGGTGTGTTATATGTACTATAGATAACAATTGTGTATAGTGTCTTGTCCCCCACATTTAAGAAAAAACTTAAGAGAGACACATGACAACAGACAAGTCTTTATGCTGGTAATTCCTTACTGATCCCTGCGGAACCTGAATCAGGGCATGTACACAAGTCTAATAGAAGAGACTTTAGCTAAACCTTCATTTTAAAATTTATTTGCATCATACAAGAATCTTAACAATGAGTGTTGGAAAGTTCATACTTATTTAAGTGTAGTTTTAAGGATGCCTAAAAATGAATCAATGACTCTGCCTTGTAAGCGTTGCCGAACTTATACTCAGGGTCATGTGATACAGGAAAGTATTATGAATTCAAAAAAAATAGAATACGAAGCAACTTCCAAGGCTTCAGAGCAAAACTAGCTCAAGTAATGTTGACATAAGCATCCTGTGCTCTGGCCTTGGGGCAGCAACGCAATGGGTAATAAGATTTGATTACTAAGTTCACTTTATTTAAATGCTTGATTTTTATAGGCAAGCATATTATTATCTCACACAAATGTTAGTGTGGGGATTACTTTATTTTATTTTATTTTTTTAAAGATACACTACAACTGATCTGACAAGTTAAGCTTGCTCTTCACCTGCCAGCTTCCCCCTGCAGTTTGATATGGATCCTTCAGCAACAAATGTAAGGCCTTTTTTAAATCAGTAGAAAGGCCAACACTGTTGCATGCTTCTCTTGTTCATGAACACACATTCACCCTTAAATCCAATGATCCCATTGCAACTTGAAAAAAAAATTAGGCTCTGCTTAGGCAAACAAATCCCAACACCAAATACTACTTTATTTCAGATAGATGAGAGGCATATCTTCAATATTGATTTAATCTCTGCAGCCAAATGCAGCGGGGTAATGCAAAAGGAAGGCATCAAAAGCCAATTACTGCTTTTCTACAGACATACTGCACTTCACAAAGTTGCTAAAAATAAACGGGGAAAGCACACGGCCAAGTTCTAGGCAAATTTTTACTGGGAAGAGCCAGACTCCCACTGATACTCTGCTGCAAGTTCTTCTTATCAGCAGGCCTTTGGAAAAAGCGTTAAATGCAACGTGTATAACACAACCTGACTATTTTGTGATAGCGGGCAAATAAATAAATGATAAGCACAAGTCAGAATGGCATGGAGGTTAAAAAAAAAAAGCCCGGTGATTTTCATACCTGGCATCCTCAGGAGATTCAGCAATCAAGTGGTAGGTCCTATCACCCATTATTAGATCAATACCATTTTCTTTGCCTGTATTATCAACAATCTCTCTGAAAAGAAGAAAATGCCAAGACTGAGTATTAGAGATTGTCAACATATTTTGAAAATGCTATTCTGCTGAGAGGCTCACAAACTACTGACGCTTAAAGTAAGAGCAATCAGCATTGTTGAACCTGATTAGTGTGGTATCTCAGTATTAATACACCAAACCATAGTTGCCATGTTTTCTGCCTGTACGGGACAAATATTCAAGCTATGAGGAATGTCAGTATATGGAGCTGACTACTGTAATGCTTTTAACATCAGCTAAAGAAAACACATTATCAAACCTTGAGAGATGCAAGGGTAAC
>VXAL01010039.1:66899-114463 GCA_013399475.1 Chauna torquata
GTGTGGCTGTAGGTCAGTATATAAAGACAATTTAAAAAAAGTGACTTCCAGAAAAAGCTCAGCACTCATCTTCTGAAAAATTACATCTTTCTAATTGGCGGTTTGGATACCTGAAGTATTGATATATTAAAAAAATCATGGACCAGAAAGCACAAGATTTTTAAGGAGTAACTTAAATATTACATTACATTTGATTTTGTACCAAGATTTTCCTGAAGCTTAAGAAATCAACCTGATTTCCTTTTTGCTGTTTTACTGCATTTGTCTAAACCTTATTTGCTTCTTAATTAGCTATACTTCCTTATCAGCTACACTATTCTCATAAATCTCTCTCCCACATACAATATACGTGAGCTTTCCTTATCAGCCTTACGAGGACAATTTGTTTATCTGCTGTTAAGACAAAATGCTATCATTTTGTATTGTTTTCTTTAATTTGGCTTCCTTCCTTCCTTCCAATAACATTGTCCAAAATAGTACTCCCCTGTTCTGTATTTTATTTGAAGCAGCCTAAGATTTATATAATTTGAATGGGATACCTAATATGGAGTGGTGAAATATATGTATCATGGTATGTTAGGAATATACTCAGTGGGTATTAAAGTTACCTAGAAAAGCTCCTGCTTATTTCTCCTAACATACAGCTCTTGAAATACAAGTACCCTTTCTCCCAGCTCTTTTGATTCAACCTACAGCTCAAGTTACATTCAACAACCTTTACCTGACAATTTTAAAGGTATGTTCAGCAAGGAACTCCTTCAGCGAACAGTCAATGAAACAATATAGTGACAAGAAAAAAGAAAGTCTAACCATTAGAAAAAGAACTAAATAAATACTATGCCACATGAGACAGAACCAAAATGATTTTCAACAAAAAAATTGTGGTAGGAAATATAGTCTCTACTCAGAATTTTACTTCACAGCCAGCAGCCCATTGGTTTTACAAGAGCAGGTCAGGGTGCTCACTGAAACTATTTGCTTTGTCCTGCCTGAATCAGGCTGAACCAAGACTTCCAAAGAAAAGATTATACCAAGCTTTTAATTTAGTCCAAGTACACTGTTAAATGAACAAAATAAAATGGACAGTTGCAGTTTACAAGATGCTGAGTGGAATCAAGTCCTACAGCCATTTCTATTTTTCTCTGTCATGGAGGAAAGCTTAGGTACATTTATACAGAAAGGAGACTACCAATATTAGCAAGCTCTAATTTTTAAATTAGATAATCCACAGTCATAAAACATGTTGACTGTTTAAAAGGAAAAATGCCTTAGAAATTTTTTTTTGATGCATGCCTTATGAAACACAGAATTTTAAGGCATAAGGAACTGTTGTTAGCAAGACAAATTGTTAAGTTAGGTTTAGTAATTTTAGAGTTTTGAAATGAATATATGCATTTTAAAGACTTTTCTGTGGAACTACCATAATTATTACAAACATGTAAAAAATCATAAACATATACCAAAGACACAGCTTTGACCCATGCTAACTTAAATATATTCATCGCCTATTAATTCCACCCTCCCCATTCTACATTTGCCTGCAGCTATAGACTTGGCAACATGCCCTAAATTGCCTTGGGAATCATTACAGACTAAGTAGGGCCTCTAGTCTGGGAGAAAGCACAGATGGGTTCATTATAGCAGCAGCTTTCTGAAGTATTTGGCACTGGCTTAACTCTGGAGCACTCCGCAGACTTAAGAGAGAGCCAAGTAAGGACAACGCTTGCTTTCAAGATCTTCATCAAACACATGCTTACATTCATACAATTTGAAGGCAAAGCACTCACTATCTTCCCAGATTAAGTCCCAAGAAGTATTTAGGAGGAACTATGGCTAGCATATAAACACACATAAACCTACTTGGCTGTTCGGACATCAATGGAACCCTTTAGCTTTTCTTCACTGTCATTTTCAAAGTACATCAACCTCGACTGCCGGAGAACAAACCATCGTTTCTTCCAGTTCCTTCTGGAAAGCGTAGATGATCCACCCCCCTTTTTGTGAAGCCAACCCTGCTTAAGTGCTTCCTGCTTGGAACGAAACCACAGGAAGGTCTCATCTTTCAGGACACACCAGCGTCGCTTCCATGTGTTTATTAAGCCACCTGGTGAGAGAGACAGATGTGGGTTTATACATAGTTAAGACAAACAATTATATTATAAAACAGAAGCTGTGACCAAACCAACACTGGAAGATGCTGACCAGCAATGCTGCAGTTGAACTGAGTCTCTACTGTAAGCCATGAAACCAAAAGACTTCACTTTCACATACCCTTAAGGCCACCACATGGTTGGCAATCTAAAGACCCTTAAATTATAAAATATATATATATCAAACAAAAACAATGTATATAAATATATACTGTTATTCTGTTATATACATATACAACATACACGACAAATTATAATAAATTATTTTAAAGTCTGATTGCATATGAGAATCAGATCTCCAACACTTTTTTCAGTGTATCTCGATAATAGTCTAAGAAAGTTTAGTAAGTGTTAGACTCCTTCCTCTCTCCAGTTTTCTTCAATACTTATGGTTATTAGGAGGTAGCAATGTTCAACTCGACCAGAAAACCTGGAAAAACCATACTTAAAGTGGGAAATATACCTGTGTGATCTCAGTCATACCAAAGTGTAGCTATACTGTGTAAACTTCACGTGGGTTTTGCTACGGTAGACAACACAGCTTGCACTGTCATTACATAAGCCACAAAAACCTCAACCAAACCAATATACTCCTGTCATTCCTTATTGCTAACTATGTCAGAGGGTAAAAAACCATGCTAATGATGACTGCACAAGTTATTTTTCACACAAATGTACCCAACACGCCTGTTCATCCCTGTTCCTATTCCAAGAAATTATCAGTAATGGGTATGATACAAGAACTCATCTAGATTATAATTTAGTCTCAATCATTAGAAGGTAAACCCAAGAATCTTAAACCAGAGAACTCTTGTGTATATTCTTTCACAGTCTCTCACGCCCCTTTGCTAAGCATACCCTTCCTTTCAGATCCCAAATGAAAGTTGACTGAGGTCAGTAAAACTGGTCTGCAATGCAGAATGTTGTCTGTTATAAGGTTTTGGGAGCAGGATTCAGATTTCTTCAAAATTTGGTACAATTTGACTTTGTGAGTTATTTTGCTATGTTTATATTGGATATTCCATTGTTATGAGCTGGCATAGATGTAAAATGAAACAGAGGCAGCCCAAAATTTTTAATGTTTCTTTGCAGAGGGGAAAAACACTGCCAGATGTAAGCCACTGCAAGTAACTTAATTTGAGAGCAGCTCTCTCCAGACTTCTCCATCACCATTTGAAAATTTTGAAAATAGCTTAACTCTACAGGAATTGGAGTGCAAGGTTTAGTAAACATTTCTGATTAGCTTGTATATTTAGCAAACTCTGGTTCACACAGTACCTTTCATGTACAGAAAGCTGTGAAAGTAGGGCAGGCTGACACAGCTATAGACTGAATCTCTCCGGTAGGAAAGTTCATCATCTGTATCAAACCTGGAGTCAAAATCTTCTTCACTGTCTTCAAACTATGGAAGAAAGGAAGAAAGGTGAAATGATCTCTCAGGAAAGAGTCTAGAGAAAATGGGTTTACAATTCTTCAGCTAAAACATTTTATGATGTATTGAAAGGACATGATTTCTTGTTGCTTTTCGTCCAGCTCACAAGCGGGAGTACACAGTAGTAAGCGGCAGCTTGTCCCGTTTGATTGCACAGTAGTCCTAATTTAATGTAACAAGTATATGAAACAGCTTTGTAGGTGCTCAGGAAAGTTATCGCTTTGCCAGAGCATGACCAGGGCATGCTGTCATGTGTAATCTCCCTCCATCATTGAAGTGCTGTGGGTAACAGCTTAGAGAAGCCCTGAGAAATAAATTTATTCCACAAGCTGTGGTGACGGCTTTCCTCCACACCCAACTGTCAGAACTTCTGTTCTATATCTGACACCCACCCAAGTCCATGCAACAGGAAGGAGTCCTCAATGTAGATAGCTAAACAGAAAATTAGAAGTGTTTTCCTCTTAGGCAAGAACTGTCAGCTTATCCCCAATGACCACGACATGATGGCTCTTTGGCTTTCATTACCTTAACTGTAATAGATATTTCAGTGTTAACATTTTCCTTCTACGTAAGTCAGTGTTGATGAAATACTTTTTCACTTTCCCAGTCATGCAGTTTCACAGAAGTATTCTGTGAGCGGTGGAGGAAATCATATTCTTCCAAAAATATTTGTGAGCGTAAACACCACAGTATGTTCAGTAAACAGCACTGAAAAAGAGCTCTTCAACGTAAGCATCTGCTGCAGTAATTCCACCATTTGCCATCATGTGAAATTCACTCAAAGTAATCTCAAATACACCTGGCGTCTCAGGGATTTCTGCAAGCAGTTTGTTCAACACTGCTCCAACTTGCACACATAACTGAACCTGTATTTTCTGAAATCAATCCCCCACCATGCTACCCAGTGCCCCCATGCCAAATGTGCATGTGCACAGAAGTTTTGCTTATGAATTGCATCCATGGCCATGCACTGAGCTCCTCACAAAATAATGTGCAGTTCTGCATTAAAACACACAGAACTATATCCTTGCATAACCCTAGGACTGCAATCAGCATCCGAGCTGCCTCTGATTCTAATGTGCTCACCCCAGTGGCATCTAGATGGCAACAGATAACTATGCCCATATGCAGTGTAAATAAGTCAAACTATACAATACAGACATTTCTAAGAACAGCTACAGTGACTGTATGGCTGTACAATGGAAAAAAAACATCAGAAAGCATAAATAAATTATTAGGTAATACAAAGAACGATACTTACAGAGGACTGAGCTCCTTCAGAACTAAACCTGTATGCTCCAGAGCTATTGTATGTCCCCACTGAGCATCGGTAGTCCGGTGACCACTGGCTACTATGTGAATTAGAGAAGGTCACACTGCTACCCGAAGTAATAGCACCATCTTCGTAATCATCTTGGTCGTAATCATAGTCTCCATCAGGAGAAATAAGTTCCACAGAATCTGGGGGTCTACATGATACATTTTCTGGCATGCAGTACGTAGATTCACCACTTGAAGAGTTGTGGAGACTGACTGTATCATGGGTAGGAGGTATAAGCATGGTGTTGCTAGCAGCAGGAATTGTTGGCACCACAGTATCATTCATATATGGATCCTCTTCTGAGGAATCATCACTTGTTCTGATGCCACTGGTCCTTTGATCAGAATGGCCGTGCTCACTTGGATTGGGTGAATCCTTAAATGCATCATCATCAGCTTCAAAGCCCTCATCTACCTCCTCCTCAGGATATGGCTGGCTGAAGTTAAAATTGGGCTTTTCACTGCAGGCATTTCCAGTCTGTTCAGTGAGCTCAGCAGGATACCCACTGCCCACAGAGAGCGACCTCTCAATGTTTCTGACACATTCGTCTATCTCAGCAAAGTTCAGAGATTCTAGGAACTCCTGGGCTGCTCGACAAGCTTCGTCCTCGAGCCGCCTGAGTTCCTCATCTCGAAGCTGCTGCAGCCTCTGTAACGAAGCCTCTGTCAAAGACAGCTCCTGCTGCTTCTTCACACGCTGCAGGTCTTCAATTTCTTTTTCCAAACGCAAGATTTCTTCCACCTGCCTCCTTTCTTTCTGCCTCTCCACCTCTTGTTTCAGCTCTGCCTCCTTCTGGGCTTTCTGAATGGCAGCCAGTTCCTGCTTCTTTCTCTCCTCTTCAGCCTGCATTCAAAATAAAATAAAATGAAATACTGAAATACTGGCCCCCCGACTACAAGATTTTTTTTTGTTGATCTAAAGCCCTATACTCCCACCATGTTGTTCATTTAAAAGGACCCTTGTCCCTATATCAGAAAGAAAATGAAAGAAAAAGAAAAGTGAAATGATTACATTTACTAAGAGATACTGAAAAGCTCAAGTACATGCAGAAAGTTCAGCCTTTGCCAGAAATTAAATGAAGCATGAGGTGAAAGAAATTTCCATGCAAACAACTGTATCAAGTTTCCTTTGGCTTTATCTGCCAACTCCTGTAATAAGTTTAGTTTAAATGCCACAGATGCCTTTTATTTTTTTAATGGCTGGGTTGACATATTCAAATAAACAAGATGGCTGAAAGCATTAAGAATATCATTTACCTGCTGGGCAAGACGCTCTGCTTCTTGCCTTTGTCTTTCCCTAAAAAGAAAAGAAGTTAGCAAATAAAGCTCTGCATAAGCTCATCAAATGCCTTTGCTAGGGCAATAGCTCAACTTTCAAATCATCTGCCACACGAAAAAGACAGCCAAAAATAAGGTCAACAAGGATATGTTTGTGAATATGTAACTACCATGACAGCTATATGCATCTTCTAACAAAAGAAGAAAAGATTTCCAAAATCACTTGATTTTACCTGAGGAAAAAAAAAAAAAAGGCTATTCAGAACAAAACCTAATATGGAACAGAGTGTGATGCAAGAGAGCATACTGCACCTTTCTTCTTCCTCTTTTCTTCTTTCTTCCTCTTGTCTCCGCTTCTCCTCTAGTCTTTCCTTGTAAACACGTCGAGCAAGCTGGCCTCGCCGCTGCTTCTGAAGGACAATGGCTGCTTTCTTCAGGCAAAGGAACTTTTTCCTACCGCAGAATGCTCTGTAGTTCTTCTGTATCACAACCACATAGTAAAGAATCTTTCTATACCGCTTTCTGGGAGGAAAAAAGAAAAAACAAAATAAAGCAAAGTTCTAAGGAAACAAGGGACTAATGAGCAGTCATGAGAGATCCTGCCATAGTGACCTGCAATAATAAGCCATGATAGTGAAGCATTTTTTAGAAATTTATTATTTCTAGCTCTGTGATGGTTTCCCCATTCTGGTTCACATTCTCTTCCTTAGGAGAGGAAAGAGATTCTCTCATTACTATGACAGAGCTGTCTGTGTTTTCATTAAGGAAATGCACACTACCAGTCTTGCATGTTCTTATGCCCTTGATAAGAAGATGCTACTAAGTACAGCTTGTGTGCATGCATGTAGAGAAAGATGACACATAGGTATCCATCCAACATCTCTAAAAAGAAAGATTACGCACAGGAAGCTCTGTCATTAGAAAAGAAATACAGTTTTTAAGTAACATATTGGTTAGAATATAAGGACAAGACTAATACTACACATGAGGAGAAATTACCTCATTACGTAAACAAGTTTCCTTAAACTGTCCTCAACTGATTTGTAGAAAAAGCAGAGAAATAAACAGATGGGATGAGGAACTCCACCTAATACACAATGCAGGATGCCGGGTAAACAAATGAAACATTAATCAGTTACCTCATGTCATGGTTCTTTAAGAACCAAACTGACTAGTTTTATTTGCCCTCTTTTCATATCATGAAAAAGCAATGATAAATCTGCATCTCATCTGGTAATCTGGGGCAGCCCCATTAGGTGCCAACCTGCTAGATTTCCTGCCCTGTATCTAATACCACAACACCATTACATGGATGGCTGACCTCCAATCTTCCATACTGACCTATTCATTACATCAAAATAACTCAAACTCCATTTTGTTTTATTCATGGGTCTGGTAAAGACACCAGCTGGTATTTTCTAAAGCTACTTACAGGATTTAAATGCCTGGTCCCTATGAAAAGTTAAGAATTGTGCCCAAAGTGACACACACCCTGCCTATTCATACCAAAGCTTAATTATTGATATTCTCATCTAGTCACTTACCGGGCTGTGTAACCTAAGATGTGTGCTCGGATAATCATTGCTGCCTTGGTGACTTCCACCTCTCGCTGTTTCTCTAACTTGTGTTCCAAGGACTCCCGGAGAAAAACCTGCAAAAGAAAACTTCTGGCTTAACTTGCTGATAGCTTCACACATAAAGGACAGCCAGGGTGCTGCCAACGTCATCCTGAGCAGTGACCCTGAACTTTCAATTCAGAGTCAAACATATCATTTCCTTAACAGAAAAGAAAAAAACAAAACACATTTATCTTAAAAGAAAATACCTGCAGATGATCCTCTGACTTTGGATTTCAGCAGGAAAAGGCTGAGTACTGTAATAGGCATTTTAATTAGGAGCTTTCCAAAAAGCAACTTTCCAAAAGCAACACAATTACTGGATTCATTAACAGGTTTTCCCACCAAAGAGTAACATGGGCCAAAAGCTGTAGGTCTTAGCATGAACTTCCTGATTTCACAGTACCACAGAATGGCTGAGGTTGGAAGGGACCTCTGGAGGTCATCAGGTCCAACACCCCTACTCAAGAAGGGTTGCCTAGAGCAGGTTCTTTGTGAGGCAAAAATATTGCCTCTAGGAATTTAGCTGTTTTACAGTAACATCGAGCTTCCATAACCTCCTTCCATAGTCCTTATTCCTTCAAATGTCACTGGTATAAGCCTGCTGAAGTAAACTGGAATGAGAGTGCCTCCATATTCAGGTTGACTCAACAGCCTGTTCTTGTCCTTACGTGTCGAGACATGCTATGATGGTTATCTGCTGGGGCCAGATATCCATCACAGCCATCCAGCATCCTGCAGACAGACTGCTCCCCAAGCTCACAGCTGAACTTCATAAGCACCTCAGGAAATACCAGCCCATCCCCAGCACAGGATCACTGCAGTTTCTCCAGCAGACACAACACTTCTCCTCTGACTAAAGCCCTGGCAGGAGCTGGAAGTGTACAGAGGCATGGGTGCCTCAGTTCAGTGACAGCAGACTACCTGTGCACACAGATCTGGGAAGAAATTCTAGGTAAATTGTCCTTACAGCACATCACCTGTCAATTCCACAAGCCATCCTCTCTGGCAAGGCTGAGAAACCTGCATCATTCACCCGGACTACTCAGTGCTATGCACAGGTAACTGTGAACAGAGACTAGAAAGGATCAAGAGTGTTTGTCGCTATGGCATGGGCTCACAGAAGCAGTGTGAGCACAGAGCATGGAAATATATTCAGCTAATCCAGCTAAATTTGCCTTAAATGAACCGCTTCTCCAGCAAAGCAGAGGCACTGGAGATGCTGCTACCTCTTCCACATACCTTGATGTCTATTCTTTACTGCATACTCACAAAGTGGTGAACTCTCTGCTGCCAGTGCTTGTTGTAGATCTTCTCAGCTTTTACTTTCTGAAGGATAAACCTTCTGGTATCAGCTACAGTGTTAACAGCCTGGCATTCTGCTGGTTAAGACATGAGTAGCTGGGAATACTCAGCTCAGTGATACTTTGATTACCTAGGATCAGAGCCAGGCTACACACCAGTGTGGTGACAAGGAAATTGCACAGACAGTGTGGGCTCTGCTAAGGGAGGAGTCCTGCAGTTGCTACTACAAGAGATCTAAAAGCAGGACTACTTCCTTGAAGTCTCCCCCCCAACACTTCTAGGAAGGAAAAGAAAAAAAAAAAGGACTTTGGGGGGTCTTCAAGTGGAAAAAAGGTAGTTTAGGGGGACAAAAGCCCATAATCAACGCAAAAGCAGCAGAACTGCTGATGAAAGGTGCAATTCTGAGTTTTGAATGTGGCTAGATTTTGCAACAAATTAACCAATGCTAAATAAGTCCCACACAAAGTCCCAAAATTCCTCTGAGTTGCACTGGGCAGCTCTTTATATATAAAGTTTTTACTCATATATAAAACAGGCTGTGATGTAAAAAGCCTTTTCTTTAACTCAGCGGGCAATCTTCCTTTGTTCTGTACATGCTGGCTTTAAAAATGTACCAAAATTCTGATTCAGAATGGCATTCAGCTACTTCCTGAACCAAAGCAGATGTTAAGCACATATTATGCACAGGCTAATGCATTTTCCTGAGCAGGTGCACTGCAGCTTGAGATGTAAAAAAAACAAGAAAATTTCACGCTGAAGCTGAATCATTGCAATGTTGTTATTACTCCTTTTAAACAACATAGTGCCCCATGCTATACTCAGTCTGAAACCAATGCCCTGTTGTTCTCCTCTACAATAAGCTATTTATGAAGACTCTTAAAAATGCGCACACAGCTCTTGGGGGCAATTATCCCAGGCCCCAGTAAGGGAGGTTACAACAGAGCTCTGGCTCCTGCTGTGGTCCTGCCAAGCAGTTGGTTAAAACAATTTGGGATTCTAGTAAGTATTTCACTAAGAATTTCACTAAGATGCTAAAGCTGTGTCCAGGGTCTCTGCATAAATATTATTAGCATACTACATCTGAAAGAGTAACAGGAACCAACACCTAGCTCTGTGTCTGATCATTATCACTGTATTTGCAAGCCATACTCTACAAAAATGGGATGAAAGATGACTTCAGTTGCAACCAGAGTATTTCAGATTTCATGTCTCAAAATAACTTTAAAATGATTGAATCAAATTTCCCAATATCATCTCTGAGACGCCTTAGATGTGCAAAGGAACAGAGAAAACACTTCAAAACTATGCAGTTCTGGGGGAGAAGAGGATGAGGAGGAATGGCGCTTCACATAGAAATCAATCGGATTTCACAAAATATTTTCGCTACCTTATGGTAATGAGAAAGCTTTTTCACAATTATATTTACCATTTCACAGGAAAGCTGCCAGAGTAATATATAATTCAGCTAACTTTACTTATGGATCTATTTCTCCTTCTTGCTCCGCTATGGAAGCCCTTGGACTGCTGACAGGAGTTGCTCAGGGAAAAAGAAAGCAAGCAATCTGCAGAGGCCTGGGGGAGGATCCTTGGCAGTGATGGCCTGAGGTTTGTAATCTACTCCCTAGTCCTTTGCACGATGTGTTTTTAATATTTAGGAAATCTCAGATCGTGCAGTGGGGAACGTTCTCCTGAGTGTGCAATACTTTAACATCTTTTGGTAAGTCCAAGAGCACTAATTTGCAACACAGACAGAAGCTCTGCACACAGCTGTTTTCCAAGACCAAACCTGCAAAATGAGCATGCAGAAATGCTTGGACTGTTTTGCTACACAAAGTAAAATTACACTCTTTTAATAATCATTTGAAATTCTTTTGGAAGAAAAAAACAGTGCAGACAAAGTTCAGGTTGTCTGGTAAGACACATATTGAGGTCTAATGTACCTCTGAAAAAGACTCTCACGCTAGGACTGCAAACACACGCAGAGCTCAACTCTGCCACACCAACACTGGCTACAACTCCTCTTCCATCATTTCCCCTACTAAGCAGATGCCAGGCAGATGGATTTACTGGAACGAACAGAGCCCCTTGCAGAACAGAGTACTGCCTCACAGGCTAGCTACTTCTAAGAATGACAAAATCCAGCAACCACATTTTACGTTCTGCTCACGCTTGTGAGCACTGGTGTAAAATCCAAGCAGACTCTTTCTCCGTGAGTGAAATCACCAGTAGGTTTAAGTGTCTCAGACAGCAAATTCCTTAGCACAACTATGAATTATTAATATAAGGGTTTCAAGACCATCAACAGACATGCTCAGCTTCCTTTAAGGCCAAAGATAATTACAACAACACTTCTGCAGCTGTGCAGTCTAAATCCCATCCCCTCAAATTTGAATAAGCAGCAGCCACAATAGCAGTCAGATCATTTTACCTTATTTTTTCCAAGCTGCCATTCAGTACTTGTGTTGTCATACAGACGAAGGAGGACTGCACATTTTTCATTTAAATCTTCAGGCAGAGTTAAGTTTCTCATGAGGACTTTATACCTGGCAATCAAAAAGTATTTATTACTTCATTTAAGAGACAAGTTCTATTTTTACTATATATATTTTTTAAATATTAGATTTTCACTTTATTCCTCAACACAGGAGCATTGGTTTGATACTCATGAGTCACATCCAAAGTGCGTAAGTCACTGTGTTTACCTTTTATAAAAGTCTTGAAAGGGCCTTCGGACTGGGAAGCCAGCCCTCCGAATCCTTACGGTTTCCAACATCCCAGAATAGCGCAGCTGGTTAAGCACCACAGTCTGATCAAACTGGTCTGGCATCTAAAACAAGCAGGTTCAAAATAAGGATTTTAATAGCAATGGTCAGAGATGTCAGGGGAAATAAACACAAGGAAAACGTTTATGAATCTGAAATGTACAAAGCCTAAAAACTGGCTACAAAATGTCTTAAGCACACTAGCAGCTGCTCAGAACATATAAAAATATATCTGGAAATAAAAGGGTAAATTCATAATATAATTTCCATAAAACATTTACATCCATATAATCTAATCAGCTATCTCTTTCCACTTCTCATATACTCACTCACCATTACAATGCAGGAAAAAATGATGGTAAGAACCACAGGCCAGCTGATAATATAAAGCTTGATTATTTTGTTTCTTCAGCAACTGAATTTACAGTCCCTATAGACAATTCCAAATGTTGAAGGTACACAATTATAGTGCTGTGATAGTTTTAGAAAAAAAGAAAACCGGAAAGTCAGAAAAGTTTTAATTTTTAAAGTAGTGACACTTCATCTACTGTTGACAGTAATACCTCACATTTGAAATAAGCTGTATTTCTAAGAGTTTCTATTGTGAACATCAGAAATGTTTTCACCTGTAAAGAGAAAAAAAATCTGCTTCTCTATGTTTCCCTTAGTTTGCATGTCATTCAGAATCATTCTGCATTTACAAAACTGATAACGCTAGCCACCCCCTCATGAAAACCTACCATTACTGATCGGTTATGTTCCTGCTCTTAGGAATCCTCCAGTCTCATCTCTGAAGCCTCCAAGTCACCTGTGCTTCTACCATGTCTTGAGATAAGCCAGCATCAGCCACCGCCACACAAAGCTACTCAAGACAGTGCTAATCACTACCCTGCAAAATGCTGGCAGTCCCGACACTGAAATAACACCACATGTAAATACACTCTTTAATTCATCAGCCGAAAGTCCACTTAAACACCCCAGTTTACCCTCCTGCACACTCGTTGGCAGGATTACAGCGCAGTGTTTGGTATTTTGCAAGTGAAAGTTTGGAAGGCAGGATCTCATAGCTATAGTTACTGGTTTATACAGAAACTGAAGTAGCCCACGCTGCAGTCAGTATAAGTTCTTCAGGTGACAGAAATGAGAGCAAGATCAAGCCCTGAGCAACTGTATAGCAGAGGACTCTCCTGTTATTTATAAACTGGCTTTAATCATACTTCTTGTTCAACTCGCCAAATAAATGACTCCCCAAAATTTGAACTTATCAAAAGTAATTTCATGAAAGTACAGACTTTAAAGTTAATTAAAAATATCCAGTCTAAACTTTTTTTCATCTGTTTATGCATAAAACAAAATATTCTCTGCTAGTGATAGCTCTCATTTGCTTGTTAGTCAGCTTCAAAAATACCGATACATTAGCTTCTAACTCCCTTTTTTAAAAGGCAGTATGTCTAAAATAAAGCACTGCGATTCCTCCTTTCATTCATTTCTTCTCTGGAGCAGTGAGAGTTAGGCGACTTCTCTGTACAAGCAACAGCCCTTCTAAACAGGGCTGTCCCAGAGCCACAAGGGCGAACGCTGCTCCAGCCCTCACCGTTCCTCCCACAGCAAAAACTTTTCAACCCTGTCCTTTGGTGCAGGGGCTGAAATTCATATGGAAAAATACTACAGCTTGACCCTTCCTCCACAGTCAATAGCACCAAACAAAAAATGAAAACAATCAGTGTTTTTTAAAAAGTGGCGGGTCCCAATGGTGAGCCCTGTCCTGCCTGGGGTAATTGGCACTGCGTGGCTGCAGGACTGATCCAGCCTGAGCAGGTGGATGGGAGCTAAGAAGAAATTCAGCCACCAACAGCTGCTTCTTCCTGCCCGCTGAGATGGGTGCGTGGCATCCTGGGGAGGCTCAGGAGCCGCACTGACTCCGCACCACACTGGCTGCTGTTAGGTTAATGCTTCTGTTGCAAATGTGATTTAACATTTTATTTCCATGCCCGCATGTATAAAAATTAATGTTCTAGAGGGGTAAAATGCCTTTGTGAATGATGCAAACACACACTCCTTTTTCTCAATACTGTGTTTAAGTTGGATTTTGCCAACAATAGTCAGATACACTACAAGCCAAATCTTTGCATTGTACTGCACACACAATACGGATGCTTACAACGAAGGTGTCGATCCTGCCATGACCAGTATTGTCAATGTTTTCCCTAAGTGCCCACCCTACGGCAGCTGCGTGTGTCAGGGAACCAGCCTTGCAAACCCACCACTCGATCGCGGGCATGCACGACCTGCCTGCCTGGTTCCGCACCGGTCACCGATGGCGCCCGAAGGAAAGAGAAGGTCTGAACACAGAGGCACGTGCAAACCATGAGAACAAGCACGCCGGCTTTGTGCCTGGCGCAACCCACATCTGAGTTATGCCGCAGACTGACACAGGTCAATACACCCTTTTTCATTGCCACGATACCTGCTTTTAGTCCTTCTACCCCCACACTTGTTGGCTCAAAGAGTGACACTCTCCACTAGATGTGGAGACAAAACAGTATTTTCAGTGTGGCGAGGCCAGGAGGCTGATGTGTGAATGGGAGCGGATACACCAAAGCCAGACAGAATTTCAGTGACACTGCGGACATCTCTCCCTCCCCAGGGGAGCACCTCATGCTCAGGGAGCCAGCTGGCTTCTCCACTAACTAATCCTTTTAACACCAGCCTTAGGCACTTAAAACATCAAAAGTCAGACACAAGGCTGGTTTGAATGCTCTTGTTACACCTTTTTATTAAAAAAAAAAAAAAAAACTTTTCATTTTCATCCATGTTTTTTGATTCACATGGGAAGAAGAAACATTTTCAAGACTTCTTTCGTGCAACTACAGAAGTTAGAAACAGCCTTGTTTTGTCACCAGAAGTTGAGATTGTCAGTCACCCAAGTTCAGAAGCTTGGATTTTTAAATAAAAACTCCATACACTGCAAGAGATGTTAACATGGTATCAGCAGGGCAACATAAAGACCACTGCAATTTAATTACATAAGCATACTCCTTCACTTTCCATTACTATTCTTAGTTCCTCACAGACACATAAGGCTATTAAGTTGGAGGATCAAATCCTGCCTTGGTGTATTACTGGAATTACATCAGCAACAAATCTGGCTGCTGTGAGTAAACCTGGGGCAGTGGTAAGAGATTTGATGGACTACTATCCTACACTTTCCAATTTGGAGTACCAGAACACACAGAGCTCCCATCACCTGGGGGTTTTTGTCCGAGCCATCACAGAAACTCTTCAGTCCTCAGCAACGAGGAGAGCTGCAGAGGGTCAGGGAGGGAGCCCAAACCCAAAACACATTCATGGTTTCCCATGTCTCATGAAAACAACCAGAAGAAATAAGAAATGCAGTCCTGCACACCATACCACAGCATTCAGCCTTCCGACTTTATGACTTAGTGATACATTTCACATTGCATACACTTAGATTAGATACAAGGAGGAAATTCTTCACTATGAGGGTGGTGAGGCACTGGAGGAACAGGTTGCCCAGAGAAGCTGTGGATGTCCCATCCCTGGAGGTGTTCAAGGCCAGGTTGGATGGGGCTTTGAGCAGCCTGGTCTAGTGGGAGGTGTCCCTGCCCATGGCAAGGGGGCTGGAACTAGATGGTCTTTAAGGTCCCTTCCAACCCAAACCATTCAATGATCTTTACTGGTGTTCCATCAGACTTCCTTTGATATACTAAGTTTCAGGTTCATATCCAAGTAACACAGAGGTCTGGTAAATGTTTATCTGTGTTGCTGTAAAGTGGACTTGTTTCACAAATGAACATTTGGGAAGAAACTGTATTTTGTAGAAAAAAATCAGACAACAGAACCATAATTGATTTTAAAACAATATCAAACTCACATTATGTTTTCCAAAGTAAAAATTGGAATGAATTGCTAAAAGTAAGACTCCTGCAAAGATCAACTTTATAAAAGAGAAGGCAACAGATAAGGAACTCAACTGATTGTTTTCAAAATTTTTGAGAGATGCAGTCAACTTCAAATCAACTCAGTTTTCAGAAATATTTCACTTTCACCAATGAATGGCAGCACTAAACCACTCTGACACACACAATCACCAGACAAAGGCTACTGACTCATGAGGGTCACAGCCACATTCAAGCACTGAGCAACGTCTAAGTGTCATGGTTTTGGCTGGGACAGAGTTAATTTTCTTCGTAGAGGCTCACACAGTGCTGTGTTTTGGATTTTTGATGAAAATAGTGGCGATGTTTTTGGTTGTTGCAGAGCAATATTTACATAGAGCCAAGGACTTTTTTTTTTGCTTCTTGTGCTGCCCTGTCAGCGAGGAGGCTGGGGGTGCACAAGGAGCTGGGAGGAGACATAGTCAGGGCAGGTGACCCAGACTGACCAAAGAGATATTCCACACCATATGACGTCATGCTCAGCCATAAAAGCTGGGGTAAAGAAGGAGGAAGGGGGGGATGTTGGGAGTGATGGCGTTTGTCTTCCCAAGAAACCATTACGCGTGATGAGCCCTGCTTCCTGGAAGTGGCTGAACACCTGCCTGCCCATGGGAAGTAGCGAAAGAATTCCTTGTTTTGCTTTGCTTGCGCGCGCTGCTTTTGCTTTACCTGGTAACCTGTCTTTATCTCAACCCATGAGTTCTCGCACATTTACCTTTCTGATTCTCTCCCCATCCCACCTGGGGAGAGTGAGCGAGTGCCTGTGTGGCACTTAGCTGCCTGCTGGGGCTAAACCACAACACTAAGTGAAATTTCTTATGCTTTAATAGCTACAAGTCAGGACTGTTCTATTCGATAAAGGTGATGTGTATTTTTTCCTTTTTCTTTTTCTTTTTTTTTTTTGTGCAGTGCACTCTTTCATAGCATAACTTGTAATTTACCATTTCCAGAATCCAAAAGTCTCCCTTGAATTTGCACCAGACTTCACTAGAGCCAAGGTTTTAATGTGACCTGGAGTCTGTGCTGGCAAGCCTGTGGCTCCTTAAATTGCTAAATGACTGCTCTGATATGCTGTGAGCCTCCTAAAAGGCAAAGCTTCTGCCTAAAATCACAATTAGAAGAAGCCATTAGGACAGCCGTCTTACACCTACACATCATTTTCATTATAAAATAGGTTCCTTAGATTACAGTCTGACTGAGCTTGGAAAGAACAACATCCGTTTTCCCTGGACAGTACCATCAGTGGAGGCCCCAAGCAAATAACACACATAAAAAACTTCTTTGTTGTTGTTGTTCTGCAGATTGTTTGCTCCATTCAAACAAGGAGGATAACTGACTTTTGTCAGTTGGACATCCTTTTTCATCCCAGAACTATTAGCTGCCTCAGAAAAGTACAGCCACAATAATGACAGATTACAGTCTCACAGATTTTATTTATGCAGCAGGAACTTCACAGAAAGAGAGAGATCAGGAGGAAAAAAAAACAAAACAAAAAAAACCCCAGTCCCTTGTTTATAGATTTTTCTGCAACAATTTGAGCAGGATGACATCAGTTTGCTGCCATATCTTACAAGTTTTGATTTTCCTGACTTATGAAAATGTGGAAGACAGGTACAGAGACAGAAAAGATGAACAACAGATACAAGGATATGAAAAAGTCACTTTTTGTTTAAAAATCAGTAAATTTTCTCACTTAGTTCTTTAAACCTGTTCTCCTTCACTTTTAGAATGAAGCCTCGGCAAATTTTACTCTGGAAAAGGCAGCATGAATTAAAAAGAGGTCAGTCCTCCCCTGCTCTGTAGTGGGTTTTTGCATCCCAAAGTGTATTGGTAGCTTTTTCAGAAATAAAGTAACCCCTGCCTGCACAGGCGGACTTATTAAACCAGATCTTTCTGAAACAGTCCCCCATGGTCCTCTGATCTCAATCACCAACTCCGTGAGTCAAAACTAATGCCAGGCTTTTCTCCCAGACGAATTTGAAATGTGTGAATAAATTCACTTCCAATGCATAATCTAGCTGAACTGATATGAAAATTTCTGCGTGCCCACTGTTTGCCTTTTTTAAACCACGTGATGCTTAGTGATTCTTATCCATACACACTACTCTGCAGCCTCTACTTGTGCCAAGGATTCAATCCAACAGCCCAAAAGAAGTGAAAAAGAAATGCCTGCAGTCTCAGTAGGAAAATACATTGCAAAGGCAGGATGGGCAGAGTCTAGGGCACTCTCCCTGTCAATTCAAGAGACGTGAGTTGCGGTGCCATGATGGTCGCTGTCCTACCTTGAACAAACCAACTCACCTCTCTACCCCCTGCTCCTCCAGCCACCCGTTGTTCAGCTGCTTGCACCATAAACTTTGATGGCGTCTGCTTATTCAATAGAGTTTCAGCCCCAGTACTGCTACACTTCACAGCACAAGGAGCATGAAAACCTCTGTGTGTCCTCTCCAAGGAACTGGAGCATCAGTCCCACTGATATAAGAGCATGTGCATTTCAAAGAAAGACTAAGAAACCCTCTATGGTCTTCCTGAGCACGTAACTAGCTGTAACTGTATGAGATTCAGGTCAAAATAGCAGCAAGCTTGATGCTGGCTTTGTGTTTGAGGATGCTCCCTTACTATTGCAGAGTATTTGTGTCCACGCAGACAAACACCATGAGAGTACAGGAGAGTAAAAGCGAAGAACGTCACAGCTAAAAATTTATTTCTCATTTCCACTGCATGGCACTGGAAAGTCAAGGAATATTTGGATAAACATGAAATAACATTAAGTATTTTGCATATCCAAAATCCTCCTCGTCTTCATCCACACAAACCCCCAAAATACATAAAAATCCTTTAAAAAGTACTAACACTGCTGCTGGAACAGATAAGGAGCATGGGTATATTAAATCAACACTTACGCCTCAAAAAACTCTCCTGCAAACTCCAGGCCAGATTTCACTGCTAACGCAATAATGATATGCTGCCTCATTTATATAATCTCTACAGGTCTGAACATGAAAGTACTACATTTACCAACAGCAAGCGTTTACACAATTAGCTGATCTTCTCTTCAATTACAACTTCTGCATCTGACCTGCATGACTCATCTTCCGACCCTGAACAGCTCAGATAAGTGACAAACTGCAGAATTTAGTCACTCTCAAGACAGGTTAGAGATGCCCATGTTAAAAACAATACTGTATAGAAGGAATACAGTAATTTTAGAGTTCTTCCACTGTATCAAAACAGTCAAAGGAGGAGACAATAAATTAATGTGAAAACGGTTTTGTATTTATCTTCTGCCTGTCATCCAGCTTACTTCAGAAGCAAGGGCATCTCAAGGATATTTTAAAGAAAGCAACCATTTAAGAGCTATGCAGCAGTACATTACCACACTGACCCTTTGCACTAGTGTTTAAAGATTTCAACTGGGTCAAGAACACTACTGAGTTAGGTCCATTGACAAAGATGTCACATTTCAGGTCTTGCTTGTCTGTAGCAAAGATAAGAACTGGAACATAATTGGAGGAAAGATGCTCAAATGACTCTGACTGGCTTGCTGTGATTTTATACTTTCATCAACAACAATCAATGAACTTGCAATCCTGGAGCTATTTAAACTACTTTACTAGTCAGTGTCACAGTAGTCTTGCATTTCAGAGCAATTTTCTTTCTGGTTGGTTTGTATGAACTAAATGCTACCCTGAGTAAACACACAACAGCCTCTTTGTGAACCTTCCCTCCTAAAGGTATCTGAAGACAGGATTCGTCCACTTCTCTCACTAGTGGTGATATAAAAACCTAGAGGAATGCAGGCTCCTCAAAATGACAGTGTATAATTTCTTACATAGTAATTAAAACTTCACGGAATAGGAACAGATTGTTAAAGGCACAGTCTTAAATACTGGAGATTTCTAAGTTATCCAAGTATGTTTAGAGCTATCTATGCATAGGCTAAGTTTTTAGCTGAACTGAGCCTTTGTTGCTTGAATACATTATTTACAGAGTCCATTGAAACGCACAGCAGGTCTCACCGGCCGTTTGACCCCAAACAGCGACTGCAGGACCATCCATGTGAGACAGACGATTCAGAGCATTTGGAAAAAGAGGGGTTTAAGATTTGGAGCAGCTCTGGCAGGGTCTCAGGACACTGACAGAAGGTGCAACTCACAGCAGAGACCCCAGCTGGAATTTTCCATGGACCCTCCTTCTCCACCTGTGAATAATCTATTGCCATTTCATCTGAGGCCACCCTAATTAAAGCCTCCAATCCATGCAGACTAAACCCTGATCTGGCCTCATTCTCCCCACACTGTGATCGGTCAGCAGGCTCTTCCTGAAGAGAATCAATCAGGCTGCCTGATAGCTACAGACATACCATGAAGAAACATACTGTGAGGTACTAATTACAAGGACAGCTGTGCTTCCTTACCAAACCCACGCCAAGACAGCCAACACCAGTGTCACCATTGTTCATTACAATGGTCAAGAGAACAACGCCACATGCCTGTGGCATACACTGCTCTATGTCTGCTGAGCCTGCATACAAACCAATTGCATGTGGCGAAATCCTGACACTCCAGGTCAGCGGTGACTCTGGATAACTTATGCAGACCAAGACCTCACCCATGTTTTCTTTTTTTTTTCTTCCCCTACCATACTTTTACTCCTCCACAGCAGACTTTTCAACCATGACTCCCTTCCGCCCCCCCGCCCCCCAATTTGACACATTATTGGCAGGCTGGTCATATAAGTCCATTTCTGCAATTAAAAGCAGTAAATCTCATTTCAGGATGGTTCCTGTAATGTGATTTTTTTTTCTTGCCTGTGTGGCACTGATAATGGTGTTCAGTATCATGCTTTTATTCCTGAAAGATCCAAAGGTTTATCAGGGGTAGAAAACTAGGAAAAAAAATACTTGACAGAACCTGTTACTAAAGATGAATTTCATCTTGCATATCCAAAGTCTGACATACCTGTAAAACCTTTTCTTGTAGCTATCCTTGTAAGAACCTAATCCTGTCTACTTCTACTGTCTACAAGCGTATTACCTGTAGTAATACAGTAATCTCACACTTTAGTACGTGAAACCCTCCAAGTAGCTAGTTCTTACTGAAATTCTAATGCAGTATCACTTCAGCAGTACATCCTGAAATAGTACTGCAGATAGCTCTTGTTGCCATTGTTGCAATTCTCCTTGCTTTCCCTGGGTGACACAGAACTAAGCAACCCTTTTATAGACTACAACTCCATACAAGGGGAGAAGATACAAGGATATTGTCGACTCTTCTCTACTGCAAGTAAGTATAAAGGAAGAGGTGGAAACAGCTTGGAAGAACTTCACTTCAGCCACAAGAGCTTCCTGGCTGCAAATGGGTGGGGGGAGCTAACATCGCACTCCACAGAACGACAAAAGACACTAGCTCACGAAGCACAAGAAAAGCAGAAGAGAAACTGTAAATCCAAACCACATTGCTCTGTGTTTCAGTCCTGGGACACTTTCTCTTGATCTGGTCGCACTCTATTCCTTGAGGACTGCACGCCTGAATGCCACTTAGGACTTGAGAGTCTTCTATTTTTGGGGTGTTGCTCTAAAGAGAACACTAAAAATTCTCTGCTATTTAAGAAGTCAGTTTAGTGATTTGTGGGTTAGCCTGTGCTCCTCAGCTGTGTGACTGCTACTGAAATATTGTGTCCGAATCTGAAGCGCAATAAAGTAGGATGCTAAACTGGAAAGCATTTAGAGAAGAGCCATGAGAATAAAGATCAGACTGAAAAAAAAAAGCAGTAAGGGATTTCAATAAGAGCCTTGAGGAGCTCATCAGTGAGAAAACTAAGAGGCCTTGATGGTTAACTTGTAAGTAGCTAAAACAAGAGCATACCTTCAACAACAGTTTCTAAAACATAGCAGATAAAGACAAAGAGCATGAAAATCAACGGAAGACATATTTAAAACAGAAGGCACAACATTTTTTTCACTGACTGCATTCATTGGAATCGCTTACTCACGGTGGTGGGACCCTCAAAAACCACCAGACACTTCAAAGAAAATACAGGACTTCTTCCTTCTTCCAGCAGGTGTTGTCTTCCCTACAGTTTGCCATGCAGCTGGTTAGACTAAATGATCTCAGCAGTCCCCTTTCAGCACTCAATTTGTGGGAAAAAAACACTAATTTATTTATTTAAGAAAGCTTAGTGCTGGCTTCTTTAACCTTTGGTATGGGAATTCCCAAAGACTCACTTTGCATCAAAGATAGGAAGGAGACACACAGCTACTGACCTACAGCACACATTACAATCCAGAACTGTGCTTCCCACACGCTAGCTTCATCTTGGCAGGAAGCAAGTTCATTTCTTATGCAAGTATTTGACAGTTCAGCAAGGGAAGTTTGGCTGAGCTTTTACTGAGGCTGACTGTCTACTAATATGCAGGCTGCAGCACTATGGACTAGCTTAGATTAAGTCATTACAAAGCCTTCATACATTTGTCACAAGTAACAAAAAAGAAACCCTTCACATTATCAACTCCAACTGCTAAAAAAAAAGGAAAAAAATCTTACAACAATCAGGAATCATACCTCCGAAAACTTAAGGTTTAAAAATAATTAAAAAAAGTTTGAGTTATCTTTAATTGTGGAGTATATGTGCTTATTGTATGGCGACGAAGGCCAGTGACTTCCTAGCTGAAAATCAAAAATCAGACTCAAGCAATTAGTCAAAAAGTTAGCACTTGATCGCACCCTTTTTCAATACTGTGGCCACAAGCAGTTTCTTTTTCTCTGATGCATTTCACCCCTGCACACGGGTTATTCTCTCAGTAGACCATAGAAGTCCGCAAAAACACAGAGCTGACGTAACGCACAGATGTGCTGCTTTTTCAAGAAAGAAAACTTTCCAGAGCAATTCCTACATAGAAGAAAAGATCCAAAATAAAAAAATTATCTCCTAAGGAGTCCTCTATCCTCTTCTTCATGTATCAAGCCTTTTGTCTGAAAGTCTTAATGGGAAATTAGCCAGGCTTCAATCACAGCCAATATCTGATATGTGTAAATTAGGAACGCTGCAAAATATTCTGCCGAGCAGCTTCGAGTTGCTGGGAAACCAGAGGTCGGGCAGCACTGAAAGGGCAGATTATTCCCATCCCGGCAAAGGCACAGGGCTCCTTTCACTGCATGGCCCTGGCTCTCGCGGCAAGCTGCAGTGGCACCGTGACCCAACGCTCCCGAGGCAGAAGTGCCGTTCAGCCCCCCAGGACCCCCACACTGAGCCACACAGGAGCTGCAGCCTTGCAAAACTCTCTGCACTGAAGCTACCCCTTCCATCTCTGTATGGCACTTGCATCATTACCAAGGACTTACTTCAAACTGGGGGTGCCCAGGACATCCAGGGGCTGACGGAGAGCTGTGCTTAAGCAGACTTGCAGTGGGAGGTCTGAAGATCTGCTTTGAATTTTAAAAGCACACGGAAACCTGTAAGACTGCATTTCAGATACTTCGTAAGTCTACAGAAGGAAACTCAAGTTTACAGAAAGTCATGAGGATCCCCATGATCAGCACAGACATCCATCTGGCTGACAAGAGCTGCATGATGCCCGAATAAATGACCCAGCTTAATCCCGTATAATCAGTATGTTAATTACTCCTGCTTCTTTTATCTCAGCACGTCTCAGATAGCATCAGCCTAAGTTTGGCATTTTTCTTAGAATTTGGTCCTTCATGCTGCTGCTCTTCTACTCTTACATATTTTTACATTATAAATCCAGGACCTGCCCTGCCGATCTACAACCTACTAGACAAGATACCTAGACCAACTGAAATGCGTGCATGCGTGTGTGTGTTTGCAGGGAAGGAACAGAAAATGAAGGCAGTTGTTTGTTCTTCTGTATGTGCATATCACAGAAAAAGGCAATGCATATGTTCTCCTTGGACTCCTTTGTTATAATGCAACATTAATTAAGAGTTGGAAAGTCTCCTACATGAGTTCTTTGATGTTTTGAAGAACCACATCAAAATAAAATCATTTTTTTCCTGGTAATTCTGAAATTTCCACCCTAAAACAAACAAAAAGTCTCTTTACTGATTTCTTCATATATTATCTAAACAAAAGATGAAGGAGCTCTTTCCCCCTGTATTTCCCCCTTTGCAGATCACAGCTACCTGTGCTGCTACAGTGAGTGGCCAGGCTGAAGGCACAGATGAGTCAACATCAGCAGCAAAAGCTCAGCTAGAATGGCAGCTGGCTACCCACGCTTCCTACCAGCATTGCTAATAATTTCATCTGGCTGACCAAAAAAAAAAAAAAAAATTGTGATCTCATTGCTATAGATTATATATTGGCAAGCGCTAACACTTGCCAAAAGATCAAAGTCACATATATTTCTCTCTCACAATAAAAGTGCACCAACTTACTTGTTTGTTCCAGTTCCCATGTATCTTGTGAGTTAACTACAGGAGTTAACTATCAGAATCCTCCCTCAACACCAATATGCCGTTAAAAAAAAAAAAAAAATCAAATTAACTAGTAAGTGATCTAACTCTGTGTGTGTATACACACACACACACACAGAGAATTATAATAGATGGTAAAATGACATCAGTGCCTAATTGATTTAACTTTCAACTACCTTCTCAGTGATTTAACTGGGAATGCCACTGTTCATCTCCATGAAGCATGCAGAATTTACAACCAGGGACACTGATCAATGGCCCTTTGTTTCTCTAAGGCAAGTTCCATCTTTCCTTATTTACATGAAAGCACATGCTTAGTTGACTCCATCCATTTTTTAAGACCATCCCGTGGAGAAAAGCTCTGCCCTTACTTACAGTTTTGCAATCTGCTGTGTCATATTTAAGTAAGAATATGCCTCCTTCTGCCCCCTAGAAGTGGATTTTTCTCTATCCCTCCTCACCACAATCAAAAAATCTGGAAAATACAATATTGAGACTCCATGACTGGTAAGATGTATTTTCACTCCCGGCACACCCAAATTATGTTTTCTTGGGACTGGAGAGCATTGTGGACTGCACACCACTGGAGCAACAGACGTAAAGAATCCTTTTTTGCACAGATGACTTGCAATTTTAGTCTGGGTATACAATTTTAAGAGAGCTGCACATATGCTTCACTCTTCTTCAAAGCTCTGTGACAAGAGGCATCGTGGCTCCAGGTACTCTATTATGTGCTGCATAAAAAGCACCCAAAGCAGCATAAATAACTTAAGCAAAGCATTCAGACGTGCTTAGAGCTCATTGAAGCCAATGAGACTTACATGCCCTTTAAGAACTTGGCTGATCTGAGATGCTCTAGGTTGTACACGCCAGTGGTCACAAGGAAATGGCAATTTTGGATCGCTGAACAGCAATTTCTTTGAGAAATTTCTGGGCTGGCGTTAAGTATACAACAAAACATAACCCTTATATGTTTGAGTCAGAAAGAGACACTGAAGATAGAATCAGCTTTCCTAAACAGGATTTTGTTTGCTATGTGAATTGTTTGATTACATTAACAACTTCTGTGATGCTAATTTGAGCGCTAGAGCACTTTCAACAAAAATCATCATTTCTGCCTTTAAAAGACTACTTAGTTAAAGAAAGCATAGCTCTGAGGCTGGACACTATCTCTTTTTGGCTAAATATGCACAAATTGCGTGGCTGGCAAACGGTAGATAGATATACTGATTCTATTCATGCTGAATCTGGGGCAGCCATTCATTTGGGAAAGCCAGTGTCACAGAGGATTTGGCATTTATCTGGTTTTCTGAGAGTGGATATATTCTCTCAATCCGTCTACTTTCTCTCTGCTCGGTTATAAAAGTTTGAGACCCCCAAAAGCCCCTACTTACTACGTATCTACTGTTTAAGATTTCCAGGTCTACAGAGCGTAAGTTTTGAAAATGCCATGACAGATCTCACCATGTCAACTCTGAAAATACAGCACCGCACTTAGACTTTGGCGACAAACTTGCCTTTTCTACACTAAACATTGTGCAATGCTCACAAGTGTGTGAGACAATCTAAGGTGGCAGCCAAAAGTAGAAAATTCTCAGTGGCCAGAATGATTTACACAGTGCAAAGCGCTTCTTGGCTCATGTGCAGAAAAACAGGAACTTCACAGACTGAATGCCTAAATAAAGCGTACACTTAGCCTGTGCTTGGGACTGAACAAAATTAATACTGTCCACAGAGCCTGCAGAGTTCTCTGCTTTCTACCACCTCCATAGCTAAGCTCTAGGGAGCTGAGGCCTACCGTCCAGCTCACTATTGCCAGAACAGGGAGCGAGCTTGGAGGAGACAGACCAACAACAGTAACCCCAAACCTCATCATGCTTTCGCCAAAAACTTCCTGTAGATTAGGTCGATTGCCATCAAACAGGTACGACTCAGCTGACGGCCTGCAACACAGATTTTACAACTACTAAATTCTGCTTCATACAACTAAAAATGCAATCTCATTTCTCTAAAACTGACATAACAACAGTGTTAGGAATGGACATGCCTCGCTTCTTAAACTTACAAACTTCCTAAATCCACTAGAAAATATATTCCGAGTGTAAAACAGGCAAGAAAAGTAAGATGCTTTCATGACCTTTCAGCAAATGTTTCACGTTTAAAGTATGTTATGAGATTACTGTAGATGTTCTGGAGTGCACTTAGTCCTCACAAATTTATCACAGTGAGTTTTTCCTACCATGAAGTCTTTGCTTGTTTTCACTATCCGCCACATACGTACATGCGCACACACAGATACAGTTCAATAGGAAAAAAAAGTTTAAGAACTGACCCACACCTACTCTTAAACAGCATTACCTTCTACTCTTAACATGAATTTTGTGTTCTCAGGGTGCTGCTGACAAAGATTTGTGGATAGCTGGGACAGTACTACAACTTTCAGATAATTGATAATTCAAATATCAGCAATCTAGCTGTACTGGAAAAACATCATAGTTATTATGCTTCTATTTATGTTGCAAGGTACACAGGCTGTAAATACTTTTTTTTGAATAAGCCGACAACAAATAAGAAACAAAATGAATGTTACTCTTTTTGAAGCTAAGCAGTTTTAGCAAAAGAAATACTAAACACATTTAATTCATGTTCCACACAACAAAAATACCTACTTTCTGACCTACCACCACTGTTACCGCTTGGGGTTTAAAAAGACATATCTTAACATCAGTGAGAGAAGAACAATCGGGAGTTATGAGAATTCCCTTTTCCAGTTCCATATGCACTTTATCAGATCGTATCACCTCCATCTAGATTTGCAAGGCAAATCTAGGGTTGCTCTTCTTGAGACCAGAATAAAACTCCCATAGACTTCAATGACATAGGATCAAACCCATTCCCTTCACAACAGGTTCTCTCAAGCAATTTTATCCTAATTTTCTACCCCGTGGCTGAATTCTAATGTTTGCAGAGGCAAGCTCTAAGTGGGAAAGCAAGAGCAAAATGCAGATCCCAGAACAGTGCTATTTTACCTGCTGGGCTGGGGGGTTTGTTTCACAGGGGGCAGAAGGGGATAACTGACACAGAGCAAAGTCAAAATATATTGCTGTTATAATATCCTTTCCATTATTACTAATATAAATGTGTGTGTATGTGTGTATATATATATGTATATATATTTTAGGCATATTCCGTTTCCTGTGTTTTAACAGTGAAAGAATTACTGTCTCAGATGCATCCCATCAAGTTTCACCAGCAGAACTACAACATTAATTTAGACCTCTGGGTGCTGCAGATATCTTGCTGGACTCCCCCACCCCTGAACGCATTCGTCCCCACTGTCACTTTTTTATAATATAATCAAATCCAAACTAAAGCCATGCCTTATGCCTTAATAAATTGCAGGAATACTACATTCCTAAACTTTACATAGCTGGTTTTCCTGAATCTACGCCATGAATTGCTAAACAACAGAAAAGATCTTTCTCCACAAAGCAGACCATTGCTACAGCTCAGATCTTCCCCCTTTTGCACACACACACAGCTCTAGCTCTGCTGACTTTTTTCCTGCTCTGCGAACAATCACTCCTTTAACTTTCAAACAGAGCATGATTTATTAAAGCAGACCGTTTGGAAAGAAAGTTCTCCTGGCATTCAAAAATATGATTAGACCAGTAATTTAGTCATTTGTTCATAAACCTGATTCTGCATGCATTTAGCCTCTTTAAAAGAAAATACAAGACCAGAAACATTTCCAATACAGCTTACTCTGCCAAGCTCCAGGCATTTTCTTTTCTCTTTCTACAAGTCCACTGCAGCTCCAAGCATGCAAGATTAAAATTATTAAAAAAAAACCAACCCTGCATGAATTAGACCCCTTACCTTTTAAGGCTTTTTCACCCTTCAGCGTTCACCCATTGTGAAAAACTGAATCTTTAGCAGTTGCAGCTATGCACACACACACACAAACCAGGGCTTTCTTCAGCTCACTGGTATTTCAAGTCTTTCATGTGATATCTTTGGCTGTACTTGCTTAATTCATTCCTGCTGCACTCAAAGGAAGTCAAGCCTAGCGAGGGCTGGCTCTACAGCAATTGCTGTAGATATTCCTGACTAACAGGACAGCAGGGCTAATCTCACCTTATAAGCATCAAGAATGTAAATATATTTCACAGCCAACAAATTCCTAAACCTTAAGAGATAAAATGCACAAAATGCCCTAAGACACAGTTTAGCAAGGGAGTTACGAATGCTGAAGTTTTTGCTGGAGAACAATACTCTCTGCCCCAGCTACGTTTTTGGAGCTTTAATGATGGCTATTTATCATGGACTGTGCATATTCCCTAGTAGTAGTTACCATGAGAACACAGCAAACAGGATTTGAATGTAAATTGCCACCTAGAGATGTGGGGGGAATTTTTGTTTTTGTTGTTGCAGTTAAAAAAAAAAAAAAAACCTCCCAAAGCTTGATGAAGTACGCACTTTTTCCATGCACACATTTGCATTACAATGCTTGCAATTCAAATACTTGGTGCCAATGCACAAGACGGAAGAAAAGCCAAGTTCTTTGCTTGGTGTATACAAAAAGACTCTACTTCAGACTTGTGATCAGCCGTTGCAATTCCACAAATGCCCGTCCATGTCACACAATCACATATGAAGGAATTCATAAAACACACAGAAAAGCCACCAAGTAGTGCAAAATGTATAATAAGACCAGTAACACCCTCTGCTGCTGGCAGAACAACTGCTGCAGCAGTCCAAGTTCTTCTCACTTCTAAATATCACAAGTATCAGTTCAGAAAGAATTAACTACACAGCAAGTGTTGCACTTGAAAGATACGCCAACCCTAGGCATTTTATTTTTCCACAGAATTGTTCTAGAGCTTGCTGCTTGGGCCATTTCCCAAAGCAGAGTTTGCTCTCCACACAGCCTTCCACCCTGTTCCTGCGAGCACACCATCATGTTTACTACCAGAGATCCAAAAGCGACTTGTGGACAGACCCCTACCAAACGGTCTTTCTGGAAAACTTGGCAACTGGGCACTTTCACAAAACATGCAAAAATCTGTTTGCCTGCACTGCCTGGGATTTGATGCAATCTTTGCAACACAGCATCTGCTCCCTCCCAGTAGCACCCCTCCCAGTTCTCTATCCCGAACTTTAAACACCTCACACTATGGTCACTGAAAGACAAATTCTAATACATTTAGCAAAGGGATGCCTAGTCAGCCCTGCTTAGTTAACAACAAACCTTGATGAAGAAGAAGGACATGCCTGTCTGGGTGACTGCCTGGAGAGAGGAATGACCTACTTCAGCCCAGCAAGCAGCTATGCTCCAAGACAGAGACAAAGGGACACCCCGGGCAGCATTACTGACACACTGCGCAAAGACAACACAGAAGATAAGCACTGCCTGTGCAGCACAAGACTTGTTACAGGAACCGTCTTGTTCCTGTCTGGATTCCTTGTCTGGATTCAAATCCACACGTAACATTACTGCTGGCACTTGGTTAGCGAGGAGGATTGCTTTCCTCATACCCACTCTCTTTATCACTTTTACCTGAGGAGTCTTATAGTGCCTGACCTAATTACTCAAGTGATGTGCCAGAAAATGATGCAGCTGGGACATACTCCGCAAGTCTTGATTTGAAGGTATGTAACTCTGCAAAACCCAAGGCGACAAGGTCCAGGTAGCTGAATTAAGCAGCGCCAGCTGGGCATGATGCCACACCTTGTGACCGTGCCTTCCTGATGAAGAATAAAGACTTACGAGCTAGTTAAAGCACTAAGCACAAATAGTTCCTATTTGGCCCGTGCACTTGTGGCAAGAGATGCGAGAGCAGGGAAACGTGCTCTGTTTTTGGGAAATGGCTGGTCTCTTCAGGAGCATGAGCCTGAACAGCAGTGCTCTGAGCATACCTAGACTGCCTCGGCAAGTCTGATCCATGCTGAGAGCCTGCAGCTCTGCTTCCTTGAGCAGCAATGACAGCAGTAATTGGCCGTCAGACAGCCTTCTTAAGACAAATATTTTTTGAGAACAACTGAGATTAAAGACAGATTTTTAAAACAGGCAGGAAGGATCTCTAATACACAAGCCATTTACACACCTGTAAATGAATACTACCAGACCTTAACTTTCTACAGACAGCACTACACACACCCTGTAGTTGTACTTGGGCCACATAATATATTACCTTTACTTTCAAAGTATTACAGAGAAGCTGTAAAGGCAACGATAAGGCTTTCTATTCTCTCTTTCTCATGGACAGCCAGTCAAATTTACCCTGTAATGTGCCAGCTCCCAGCAACAGCAAACACTGCAGCTTCCCTGCAGAAGGGCTACCCCAGGGCTCTACAACTGAGTCAGTAAACCATAAAGATGCCTCCATTTAGGGCCTAACACTTTTTACCTTTTAACTGCTGGGATCAGCCTCTTAAAAAAAAAAAAGACATCTAAAATCCGGTAAAGAGACCCAGAGTCTGCTGACTGACTAGGGTTGGTGTATAAAGCACATGCTTGGGGTACAACGACAGTAGGATGTGCATAAAAATTTGAAGGTGGACCGCTGATGAAGGATAATTTTTTTAAATAAAGACTTTTAAAAATAAAGATTTTATCCAGATGGCTAGCAATCCTGTGCTGAAGATTTAGTTGAATAGCCTTGAAGCTCAGAGTCTCCCTCCCTGCATCATTCAGGTTTTACGTCAGGGCTGTTCTCACTGCATTGGCATTAAACTTGCTCTGTCCTCATGCATATTTCTTCAAAAAACCTCTCTACGAGGTATACTCAGCAATTCATACAGACCAGGCTCAATACTCCAATACTGTAATTCCAGCTTGACAACCAGTTTGCATACTGCATTCACTGAACTTGTACCTGCTCCACACCCTGTGTACAATCATCCTCGCAGATGGGACCAAGCTGTTCTTTCACTTTCCTTTGTACCGCGTTCCTGAGCTGAACCTCCAATTGGTGTTTAGGTTGTTATCATGCTATACTTACGCTTGTAATGATTCAGAGCTATTTTAAGAGCACAATTTTCATTCAGACGCCAAGTGAAATAGGTTTGCTTCTTGTTTTGTATTAGGGGACATGCTGCTTGTTATTCCACGGTGTCTCATGGCTATTAATGATCTATGCCTCAAAGCACATTGCAACTGCCAACAGCCTTACCTTGATCCCTTTAAATGGCTCTGTCCCCAGAAGCGCTATTAGCGATGTTATTGCCTTGATAGTAATTTTTCCAGAATGAACATGCAGCATGATGATAGGACTCCTAAGTAGCAGTAACCCTCATATCATTTATTACAGACCTTTTTGTACCAGCCTTCCTTTGAATTGCAAAGTTATTAATAGTTTTTCTGTTTCTCCTTGTAACCCCTAGCTTTGCAGTATATTTACAATACAGGTTTAATTTTGTCTCATTTCTTTGCCTCACCTAATTAAATTTTAAGATTATATATATAATCTTAATAATTTTTATCTATCTATCTATCTATAAACATAAAAATAACTGCAGAGAAAAAGAATTGCCTTTTCAGAGATCACATGCTTCAGAGAAGGCGGCTTTTATCTTGCCAGTGGCTAGACTACCACTGCAACATAGGAATAAGACTGATGATAAATGAGCAGAAAGCAAGGGAGTAGAGGCCAGCAATTCTGTTCAGGTGGCACACTCCAACACAGGATTCCTAAAAAAAAAAAAAGTGAAATTCTTGTCTACATCAAAAATTTCATGCTGACTCTAGTGAAGCCAGGATGAAGACTGGACTAAGACCAGGGCCTGTTTCATTAACCAAAGAGAAGTGGATGTGCCTATCCGTGTGTATGAGAAAGCAGCAGTAGCTAAACCTGCTGCAGTCTCAAGAGCAAGGGATTACAGAAGCAAGCTGTACTAATCAAAGTTTTAAAAGAGACCAGCACAAATGAGGCTGTCCTAGAGAAAAATGCAGACCCTAGAGGTAGGGGCCACTCACAGGGATTATACCAGTATTAAGACTCTGAAGAAAAATTCTGAATGGAGAAAGGAGCTCGAGCAGGTACTTGAGCCAACTGGCTGAGGCTGGCTCCTTCTGGCCAACGGGAGAATTTTTGCCTCTGGCAGAGCTCGTATAAGAAAGTTCACATCTTAAAATTTACCCTGAACTGTTTCCAGAGCAGCACCAAGGATTAACAACTTTTTAATCAATAGCAGCAAACCTTGAAGAAACATTCAGCTGAATTGCTGTAGAAAGGGATGTAGCTTGTTTTAAAAAGACTTTTTTTAAAAAAAATTATTTAATACGCACAAAAACAATAGATGGAGAACAGAAAAGGCAAAGTTGCAGGGATGAATCATTATCAGATAGAAAAGGAGACAGGAAAAGAAATATGAGAATAAAACAGAGGAAGTTATGTGAAATTTCAGAAGGATGAAGTGATATGTAGTTCTGAATGCTGCACTGAAGTTAAGGGGAATGAAGGAAAAAGACCCTTCGTTAGCAGAAACCACTCATTAAGCATTCCAAGTGGAAAAGTTTCCTCGTTCTGGCTAGTTCAGAAGAGACTGGAAACGGTGAAAACAGATAGACTGATTGTTTAGAGGTCTCCCAAAGATTAATGGGTCCTCTGTTTGAGGCCTACTTGCTAAAATGTCTTGTGACAAAAGGTCATGTACTCTATGCGCTCCCTTTAGGAAATTGCTCTAATGAGTGTAGATCCTGCTTTGATATGTAAATGTTTAGTAGTTTACTGCATATGCTGAATGGTTTTTGCTTGCCACTTGTAACATATTTGAAAATTAAACTTTTGATCAATTAAAAATAATTACTGTAAATTATCATCTCTAATCCAACATATATAAACTGTAATGACTAGAAGAGCAGAGGAAGAAGTACTGTCTGCTGCATGTTCTGCTTTTCAAAGCTTTGAATGTCTTCCGTCTGCTCAATCTCATTCACCTACAGAATACAAACATACTTCTACGGTAAAACAGCTCTCAGGCACCACCACCTCCTCCTCTCCAGAATTTCAGAGGATGCTCACGCTGATAGGTGTGTTACCTATTTGTACCCAATCATGATAGCAACAAGTAGTTTGAGAGGCTTTGTTCTTGACAACACAACTTCTGTTCTCTCCTTTCAGAGTCCTCCTGGTCCAGCTCTCCTTTAATGATGCATATTTCAAAAAAGCAATTAAAATGGCCCTTTCTCTCACATCATTTGTTAATTCTCAAGCACTATTTAAAGTAAACACTTCTCGATAGGTGACATTTTAGCATACCATGTCACTTCCACTACAGAGTAAAAACTATGGACAAAAAACATACCGAAAAAATGCTCAGTGAAGATTTTACTTTCTTCCAATCCTAATTTCTCCATTTCAACACCTCATCTGAATTTTTCAAACAGTTATATTTCTATCCAGCCCTGCACAGTGAGTCACATATGAGGTAATCCCTGGTAGTCCATGTATTGCTAACATCTCTGAGCTGTGCCAGTTTACAGCGATGCAAACTGACCCCCTTGTTTTCCTTTGTCTAGCTGAAAAAAAAAAAAAAAAAAGCAACATCATATGACAGGATGAACCATGAAAGATTTAACTCTAAGGTGACATGCATCCACAGAATCCAGCCAAGCTACAGAAGAGCCAGATGCCATTCACAGGCCTGCCTCTGCACCAGAGGTGTTGCAGCAGGAGCAACACCAACTTCAAAAGACTGGCACTAAAAATCACCATGTCTGTGAGATGGAGGGAACAGACAGCAGTGCCCAGCAGACCGAACTTAAAACAGTGAATACCAAAAACGCATTTTGAGAACACCTCCCTGAGTAAAAAATGCCATTGACAAGTATTACGTATGGTTTCCTCCTCGCTTCCCATCAAGTTGTCTACTGCACCAGCTCCATCAAGTAAAATGCATGACCCTTTCCCTACTACAACATCAATCTAGTTGTTCAAATAGGATTTCTTTAATTTGATTCAATGGCTTCACCAGATAACTTGCAATCAAATTAAAGCAAATGGAAAACAAGAACAAACATTTTTCTGTAAGATTTCATTGACATTTTTGTATATACTTTGAAAGGGACCATCTACAGGAATTTCCCAATCTTTTTCTGCAATGAATGCTACAATTAGATGTGGTTTCCTGAGACTGAAGCTGTCTCAAGATCCTTTAAAGCTTGTGCTTTCACAGCCGCTAATTCTGTGAGAACTTTGTTTTAATGCTAGTAAAATATATGTGCAGATATAGCAGCATATGCCAAATTCATCAGGGACGGAGCATTCCAGTGGCAAAAGCGTGTGAGAACAACAAGAAATACGGGAGTGGGAACTCAGAGGTTTCCTTGCTATAGAAATGCAACAAGCACCTGGCTGGTCCTTGCATCACCCATGGCAAATCCTTGTGACTTTGGCACTATGGAGATGAGCCTTTCTTGTACGCAAATGGACAAACAAGAAAAAACATACGAGTTACTGAAATTCTTCTTATACTCCAGTGGCAGCAGGGTGGCTTTATAAGGGTTGTGGGGCTTCTAGAAAGAAATGAGAGCAGGGAAAACAGGCTTTTCAGAACTGCACTCCCTCAGTGATCGGGAATGCTGCTGCACATATGTGCTCACCAACCCCAGCTGCTGGCCAAGCGTCAGTCATCCATGGGGTTTTGGCTGCCCCGTGGCTGCAAAGCAGAGTGTACTCAGAGCATCAGAGACTTCAGAACACAGAAAATAGCTTCCTGGCTGCTCCCTTTTGCTAAGATGCCTGCAATCTGCATGTTATTTCACACACTACAAGCAACAGTGCAAAAGCGGAGTTAAAAAGTTAGCAGCTGAAAGCATGTAAAGTCAAGGATGTACTGTCCAGGTAATTCAAAAAAGCTGGAATGAAATCTGCCTGGTTTGATGTTTTATTGTCCTGATTAACTAGACATCCCACAGCAATGTAGTATATAAAACCAGATTTATAGCAAAGTCACCTATTTCTAAGTTGCAATGTGAAAACCATAAACAAGATTTGTTAGTACCTCTGCTTGTTGCATTTTTACATATGCAGAACATATCGAACAAAGGTCTGTAAAGCTATAAACAGGCACACAAAATCCCAGAATATCAGGACCAGCTAACAATATTAATTTCAGCAATTACTTTACCGTTACCCCTATCTCCTACAGAGCCCTCCAACATACCTAAATAAGTCTGGATATTGCCTTTCATTATCTGTGACTCAAAGACAAATTGATATAGTAAGCCTTAGTTTCCAAGTCTGTTTTGAAAACATAATTCTGTAAAAGAACATAACAGCCAGCATGACTACACTTAGTATTGTACATAAATTGAAATAGTATTTGATGACAAAGAGTCATTCATACCAGTTTTGCTATATGCACCATCATTCATTTCCTCTAGTGATTTAAAACTAATGTTGTAGTTTTGATATCTTTTTCCTAAAAAGGCTGTCACAGAGTTGTTAGATGCGCAGCATTTTATAACCTTCCTTTTTATAACCAGCATTAGAGCCACACGTCAGAGAGTTTTGAACAATGGCTATTAAAAAGGAGCCCAGAGACAGAGCCTGTCTGCAAAAAAAAGTCAAAAACCTTTTCCAGTGCCTTTACTTTGCAGATTCTTTTACAAAGTTCGTGAAGAATGTTACCGTCTGCATCACATAGCTGTAAATAACCAACTAGGCAGTGAATGATTAGGCCTGGGACACACAGAAAAGACAGGAGCAATTTTAAATCCTACCTTTTGCACATTGGGTTTGATGCACCGAACGAAAAAAGGATTTGAAGAACTCAGTGTTGCCATTAAAGAGTGAAGCGATTCCTAAAACACAGGTAGAAAGAAGACAGCACTTCACAAGTGGACTTTTTGTACAAGCAGAATACCCCAGCAAAAGCTCTTCCAGCTTAGCACTGCAGACAGTATCTACTGCAACACCTAGTGGTTCACACCAGAAATTACAATATTATGTAAGCTCTCGTTATGCAGCAAACTTACAGAATAAACTCATGCACACTTCTTTCTTCCATCAGCCCCTCTGATCAAAACTATCATCGCTGTTCTACAGCGAACAAGATGTACAGATTGATACGAAGGAAACTGTTCATAAGGAAACACCAAACTGGAAAACTGTTTTTGCAAGCATCTTTGAATAACTGTTTAAGACTCAGGATCCGTATTCTCAAACTGCTATACTCAAGCAAGTCACAAAGCAGGATATGGAGTCTAAGGTGAAACTAAAATAACTGCAAAAGACAGATTCCCTCTTTTCATTTCAACCACCTCATACTCATTTTCCAACTTCCCTGCAATCAGCAGCATTTAGTGCACACAGTTCCCCTCTCCTATATGGTGTCTCTCTTTCTTGCTATAAAAGGACACTGTGGTAGTAAATATAAGTCAACAAGAAGGCAGAAAAAATGTAAAATGTTTCTGAAAAAAGTAGTACTTCAGAATATAGTAGCCATTGTTTTATCAATACTGTATTTTCAAACAAACTCCCCAAGTTTACAAAAACTGAGTATAAAGGATACAGTGGTAAAGAAAATATATCTTACTGAAAGACAACACAGCATTAAGCAGACAGTTTCACAGTTACTTCATTTGATAGCTAACAGCTATCAGTTAGTTATTTTAATTAACAATAAAATGATAGACCAAGGTTCAGTAAAAAAAAATATAGAATAAAGTGTGTTTTTTCCTCCCTCTGAGATTTGGAACTCTGTATGACCCAATACACATTAGACTAGCAGCTATCTTAACCTCAAACTGGAGATTAAAATCACAAAAATCCCTCAGTCCTTTTATGATTATTATTTTAATTACACATCCACCCCTTTCCCTCCTGAGCCATTATTCCACATCTTATTCCAACTTGCCCAATTCTGTATCATTATGTATGATATACCATTTTAAACTGAAATCCTATATTTACTCTGTGGAGATACAAATGACGGAACAGGAGACAAGCCCATGCTCTGAACAGCCCGGAAAACTAGCAATGATAATGTTTCACCCCTCAAACGTGGCACTGTGTGCCAGGCAGCAGAGAGAATATAGAGCAAGCTGCCAAGGAGAGAGAAAATTCACTTTTTAAAGGAGCAACACTGTGTGCCCCAGCATATGTTTCAGAGCGAAACTGCCAAGGGCAGTCTGTTGCAACAAATTCTTGCTTTAATCTGCAAACCAAGGGCTTTCTTGATGACTAAACACGAAGCGATAAAGGCAACAGGCAGAGTTGTGGATGTGCACAGGAGTTGCTATAGGGGAAAGGGAACAAATGGTAAAGTGACTGGGAACATAAATGACAGTCCTGTGGTTTGTTTGCCTTTGCTGGCCTCTGGACGAGGAGTCAGTGGTAGCAAATATTAAACAGTGAGAAGATACAAAGACAAATATTTTTGTGTAAAGACAAATATTTACAGCTTTAAAAGTAAAGGCTTCATCTGTATAAACCTGCGTGAACATTACTGTATCTATGGACAACTAAGCCAATTCTCAGAGTTCTAGCAACGCTGGCTACTACTTGCATAGATTGGAAAGCTGGTCATTCTAAACAAAAATGATTTGATCTGTTTTCACACTCATCTTTGGTACAGGTAGCCAGATTTTACAAAGTTCTGCACACCTTTAAGTCAATGTCTGATGATGAGCCAACTTGAAGTTAGCCTTGCTTTAAGGAATAAGTTGAAACAGATGATATCCAGCCTCAGCTATTCTACATGCACCCCCTGGCCCACATCAGGCAGCACCCTGAATCAAGGCTGTCAAATGAAAAACAGTAAGTTAACCAACCTGTCCTAAGAACTTTGCCTTCACAGTTTTATTCTCATATTCAGTTGAAATGAGATGGACTAATCCCTGGAAGGCTTTAAAAGATGGAAAAAATACCCAAACAAATTCACTGGGGATGGAATGACACGAAAGACAACCTCTTGTAAAGCAGCCCAACTGGCTAATGGTCAGTTACTGCAGCTTTAGCTAAGAGGCAACCATGTTTTGATTTCATATTTTATCATGTTTTATGCTGTCTATGGGAACTGATGAAGAAGAGAAGGAACTCTACGTTACACTCTACCTTGCAAACTGGGTGCAAAAATATGCTCAATTTCTATACAGTAACATCTTAAGATGTACTTTGCACAGATACAAACAACTATGTGGAAACAGAACCTTCCCTTATCCCCAACAGCCAGCAAATAATTCCATCCCATCACAAGAAGCAGCTATTGTGTAAGACAAGAAATGATAGCACAGAGCAGGCTGTCCAAGGAATATAACATTAGTGTCTTTCAATAAAATACACTGTGTGCACTCCAGCATACATTCCTTGCTGTTCTGTCCAACAGTCAGCAATAGTCTATTAGTATAAAATCTGCCCTCAAGGGGTTTGAGTCTGCTCCCTTTTTAAAAAAAAGTGAATGAAGACTGCAAATGCATATTAATTTAAGCAAAATGAAAGACAACTAATCCAGACTTGTACTCACGCAATTTACAGAGTTTTTTTGTGCCAATCTTTCTCTTTTAAATAATTTGCAGATAAGACTTTATGCTAGATTTCAATTTGGTGCCATTTTTGATGGCAGGGCTATAAAGCCTCATAAAAAGGTGTTTAATAAAAATGCTTTCCAAACTAAGTTAAAAAGCAATGCAACACCTTAATGAGATATTTACTCAGTACTTATTTTTCATAGCGTACAGGCACGGCTGTAAGCCTTTGTGCTGTTGTGTGGTTGGTTTTGAATGAGAAGGAAAAACCAAGACCAGAGACCAACTTCACAGAAGAGCTGTAAAATAAGGACAAGTATGCAAATGGAAAGCAACAGGAGTTTTGTGTGGATGGTGTGACGCGAAGGTTGGCTTCTGCTTGAAGCTAGCTAGTATGCCCAATCAGTTGATTAGTAAGTGCAGTTTCACACAAGAGACAGCAGTGTTTTAACACTGAATTTTCACCTGTTTTGATCTGTAATTGTTCTATACTGAACAAGGCTTATCTGTCACTGATTAGCTACGGAGCAGAGACAACACAATAACTAACCTTGAACTGTAGACTGACAGTGGGTTTTCGGTGCTTGCTTCCGCATTTAAGAGTATCTTGATTGTTGCGACTTGAAACATGTTCAAATAGATCATAGATGAAATCAAGACTGAAACGGGAAGGAAAAAAAAAATCTCTAAGTGTACACAGCACACAGTTTACCACTACAGAATGCAGAGTAAGCTTTGTCTCTTAGAAAGTAACTCCTCCATGCAAAAAACACTTAACAATTTTGTTCATAATTTTTAATAAACTATAGACCTTGTCTTTGCAGAATTTATGCAGGGGAGAAAAAACCATTCCCAACACACCATTAGGGAAATAAGGTGTGATGAATCTTTACTCCATTTTACTGCACTCACTCAACCAAAACTCCAAGTGACTGTAAAGGGAACTGTACCTGAATAAGGACTAAAAACAAGATTTCCAGTTTGTTTTGGACCACAACACAAAACAGCTACCCACACGAGCCTCAATTTCAGATGCTAGTGTGAAAAACAGAATATACAGCTATCATTTTGGTATCCTCCTCCTACCACTTCTACAGAAACACAGATCTTTTAACTTAAATGGAGGTACTCCAGACAGTCATTGGTGCAAGAGCAAAAACGGGTCCTGCAGCTTTAACTTACTACTTTAACCTACATACTTCAGTTGACAGATGTCATGTCAGATACATCACAAAAACAGAACAAGCAACATACAGAGGGAAATACTTATTGATAGTTTCCCCTGCACAGAAGATCTTCAGGGATTTACAAGCAAAAACTCCCACAGCAAGGCAGGATGACTGGACGGGCTAGGGCAGCAGCCGAAAACACAGACAACCTGGACTCAGCTCTCTCCTCTCTTGTGAGCCCTTTGTGTGTCCTGGAGTCTCAGTCATGCGCTTACAGGAAGGCATGTGGTCCTGCCCCAGCTCACAAGGCACCGTAAGGATCATGAGACCTTACACAACAGAATGACAGGAGGCACACAAGTACAAAAGATATCCAAAAACAGACTTCCAGTAATATAAACTCTTTATAGTAATTCTTCCTTTTAAGCCTTTATTGTGAATTTGCACTGTGGTAGGTCCTAAACACTAAGCTTTCAAGCAAATTAGGAAATGCCCGAAATACAAGCAAATCAAGCTATATGCGAAACAAAACACCATGCATGCATGCTGCGCCTGTGAGGCACTCTGAAATGTTTTTTTTTTTTTTAAACTATCACCAGCCTTCAGTACCCTTACTCACCAAGTAGCAAGTGAGCTGTCTAGCAACCTCCCGAAGTGAACAGGAACAAAGTACCATACAATGTGGGAAAGCCTGACTCTGTGAGAACTGATTACAGTCAGATCTGCTTACAGGATCCTCTAATATTTCTTCTCTGCTCATTTCAACTCTGTCAAGGTCTGATGCTATGTAATATTTAAAGTACTCAAACCCTGGCAAAATTAAGTGATATGACACCTCTTAGCATGATGTCCTAAACAAAAATCTTGGAAACGTACCTGCTTTCACGTAGCAAGTTCAGGAGATCATCTCTGAAAGTATCTCTGTTTTTCTCCAAGATCCCCCGCACATCATACTGGACCTAGCAGGAAACAGAGCTGATTCAAACAACAAGCCAAGCAGTCAAGCACCTCTCACAATAGTGGTACTGTAAAAAGCACTGAGGGAACAGAGTGCTTTAGTTAATTTTGAGCAGCCTCAGGGTAAAATTAAGCTAATGAAAACTCTGTTTGGAATAATTTCAGCAAAGAAAAGAAAATTACCTCCCCAGCATAGTGCTTCACTCCAAAGTTGTGAACAGCAACTCGTGGTTTTACGTAAAAAGGATTGTTCTGATTGGAGAAAAAAGAAAAAAGAAAAATATTTTGGGGGCTCAGGGAGTAGAATAATACAAATTATCCTCTCAACCCAGATTTAAACAAACCATTGTCTTTCTGCAAACTCCCCCAGAAGATTAGTGCTCCAAAAGCAAACAATCAACTTATAACGATAATGGGATTTGTTAGTCTGGACTGCTTCAAATGCAATAATAACAGCAGATTGATAGTATCTACAAAGACATTCTATTAAGGTTGAAACCATCTGGCTAACACATCTATTACAGGCATTTTGAAAAGGAAGGCTCTGTCTTAAACCAGCAGTTAGGAAGACCAGTAGACATATGCTTGCATCACCAAAATTCTTGAAAATATTTCTAGGATTATAAATAAAGGTAATGCTAATCTGTACAGAGAAAACAGCAACCCTTTGGTAAATGACATCAAAGTGAATACGTCATTAAATCAAGGGAAATTGAAAATCTAAGTAATCTGAGTTACTGCAGGTTGTCAGAGCTCTAAGAGCAGAATTTAACCTGTTCACCAATATGGAACTCTAACTGGACAGTAACAAGGATATGTTTTCTGTGGTAACTGACTCAGACCTGAAAGCAAATAACACGGATTGCTGCGCAAGTAGAATCATGTCCATAACATCCTCTACAACCACATGGCCATATATTTGAACCATGAATTCCTACAGAAGCAAAAAGACCCTCCATAATTTGCAAAGAATATATCAGCAAAATGTCACATACAGCATGCTGGGTGTTCAGCTTCTCCAGTAAGGTGGAGTCAGTTGCTTGAGGAAAATGGCTCTCTTCATTGATGAGCGCCAGAAGGCCAAGTTTCTAGAACAGTGAGAACAGGCAGAAGATGAATAACTGCACAGATGGACACAGACCTCGTCCCTGGCTTGGAAAAATCGCAACGTTCTTGAAGTTATTGCTTGCATAGAAACACAAAACCAGAAGTATGTGACTAAAAACCCACTCTCCTAGAAGACTGCAATCCTGTTTTCCTGACAATACTCCTTTTGAAACATATAGCATACAATATGTAGGCAAAACAAAGAAAAAGAAGCTACTGGAAGAAACCACAGTCTTCTTGATGTAGAAAGTTTTTAGGTGCATACAGTGACTCTGTCCCAGGATACAACTCCAGCCTCAAAGGTCTCCAACGATCAGCAACTCAGGAGCTCCTTGAGTCTGAACCTTTCAACAGTTTTTCTTCCATGAATTTATCTACTTGGTGACCAATGAAAACTTCCAGCACCCACAGTGCCCAGGGGCACAGCAAGAGATGCACAGTTTAACTATGCACGGTGTAAAACAGAACCTTTGTTTTGCATATACCTCTGTTATAATTTCCTTTGATGTTCCCTACTTCTCTTACTGGAATAGGTGGTAAACAAAGTAAGCTACCCTGCAGTTAATTAATGTGTCCAGCAAGTTTCGGGTTGATACAGCGTCTCAGAAAAACACAGTTCTCCAGGTGCACATTTTAATAATTCACTTCCCATTAGCCCAGAGGAGCCTCTGCCAAGCTCTACTGTCCTGATGGCAGTCATGTCCTGACAGCTGCATCCTGTGCCTGCTACTGTGGAGTTTCTGTGATCACCTAAACTCAAAAAGCCTTGCACCCCACTGCAGAGATAAAATCATGCAGTCCTCTTGTAATGCTGGCAGACGTGAACGCAAATGAAACTGTATGTAACTTAGGCTTTGTCATCCAGCCAGAGGGCATTCAGCCATTTCTAGGCAGTGAAGTTAGATCTCACCTGCCCCTTGTTGCTAATACTCCTGTCAATAATTGTGCAGAACCTTCATGCTCTTTTATGTGTCTCTTTAGTACATATCAGAACACAAACCAGATTATGGATGAAGCAAAAACTGTCAGGCAACAAATGAAAATTATCCACAACCCAGAAAAAGCAATTATGGTGGAAAGACACAGTCATTCTTTCTGTCCTGTCCCCTCCTGCCACCTCTCAATCTTCTTTTTTGGCTTGCAAAATCTTCAAAGCAAAAATTACCTTGCATTTTATACTTTAAATTTGGACTTAATGACGTTAAATTTATAATTTTTAATCTTGTAATGACTATTAGTGTAATTAATAGAGGAGAAAAAAACACAAAAAACCAGGAAGGCTTCATAATCATAACTAAAGACAGTCTCTATTCTTTCTAATCATTTCTAAATACTGCTTTTGTGTAAAATCATACACTATTAAAAGTTACTACAATGAAAGATATATATATTGAACTTAGAATATAATCCAGAATATGTTAATGCATGAAAATTATCACATTAAAAGATCACTATTTAAACATGCAAGAGCCACTATCACCTACTCTTTTTTTTTTTTTTGGTCAGCAAGTATTTTAAAAACATGTTATGTAAGAACAAAACCTAGAAATAGGTACTGATATCAAATACTTTATTACCTTTTCAATAAGATCCAAGCACTCTCCATTGTCTGTCCAGTCAATATCCTCCCAAACTAGTCCTTCCCTAAGGAAAATAAGGAGAGCCTTTTTATTCACAACTACAAAGAAAAGATTTTAAATATACAAACGTGACGAGCTGATGCGTTTGTCTTGCAAACTACTGTGAAATCAGCTTGCTTTTAAAAAATACGTAGCCACAGAGTAAGATATTTTCAAAGGAAGCCAAAGTAGCTGTTAAGCCAAATTTCAAGTGAATATTCATATTTTCAAAATTCTTTCAAATTTCACTTGTAACTCTTACCTGCTGTATTCCAGTTGCTCCAAGGAAAAGATGTGCTTATTGAAATACTCCTGGAGCTTTTCATTTGCATAGTTAATATTGAACTGTTCAAAACGGTTTACCTAAAAAGACAAGACATTTTCAAAAATGCACACATTCAAAGTATTTTACTTTGCAAACAGTGAGCTGATTTAAGTCATAACACATTTAATAATCAAGTTCCAGTGAAGATGACAAAGATGTGTAGAACAATGAAGCATCAATATCAGACAACGTATCTGAACAAACTTTTGAAATCTACCTCAAAGTTTTCAAATCCAAATATGTCCAAAATTCCAATGGACTTGAAGTCCTCCTTGCTTCTGATTCTGCTGTTGATTTTCTTAATGACCCAAGCAAAACACTGAGAATAAAGTGCCATAGCCATAGAATCTCTGCTATCTATTGCCTGCAACGAAAAAAACACACCACATGTCAATCACTGCTGTAACTGAGAACTTACCAGACTTTGCCAGTCATTGTCCTCTGCACAGCCTAAGGCAAGGTATAACATAAGCAGCTTTGTATTCCTATGTACCTTGACAGTAATCGTCTCAATAGTTACCAAGAGTCCCCAGTTAAGCTTTAACAGCACAAGTTATAACAGCTGTATATCTACGTGGCTTTAAAATTACATTTCAAAACTAAAGCATTCAAAGATTAGAAAAATTACAGACTTAAGCTGGGGACGAAGAAAACAAAGGTAGGAAATAACGCCTTAATTTGCCTCCTTCCATTGGTAAGCGTACTTTTACGTATACCTTTTTCTAACCCCCTTCTTGTAAACAACAAAATTATTGTTCATGGAAGTTTTCAAAAACGCCTACATAACACAAATGTCCATAATGAAAAATGTCAGCCTACACTATTAGAATTTGGAAAAAATGTTAAGCAATCAGACTTAATTACAAGAGCCAAGCTACAAGCCCTGGCCAGAATGATAGAATGTGATCCACAGAGATTTCTGGAAGTCCAGTTATACTTTTCCCCAAGCACTATGCAGTATTTTTGATAGCAACTTTGATGTACAAGCTAAGCTTCCGTTCCTGGGCAACCAAAGACTGGACTTGAAGACTGAGCCATATATTTAACAGCCCACAGAAACATGTCAAAACATGGATGGCTTTACCTGTTGTATACTAAGAGGTGTTAAGATTTCTTCTCCCCTGAGTATCATTGACCTCTGTGTCAACGCTTCAGTTAGCTGAGTGGAGTCCAAACCCAGTAGTTCAGCAGATCTGCCCAGAGCTGGCAAAAGAAGAAGACAAATGCAAGCATGCCCTTGAACATACAAGGTTATGAAACTTATGTGTTGATATTATTATCATGATGATCAGCATTTAAGATGCTTCTAAGCATCTAAGATTCTAAGATGGGGATTAAAGATAAAAACAGCTAGAATTTCTAAGAGGTTTTTGTGCTGCTCATGAGAAGACACAGTATCATAGATATGCAGAATTTAAGTAGTTTAGCCATAGAGATTCATCACAATTAAGTCACATATTTTTCCCCTTAATGCTACATATCAAAGATTTGAACAATCTGCTGCTTACACCAACATATTTTGCCAGATACAAAAAGCAAATCACTGTGAATATGAATGTGTTTCAGCTTCCTTTGGGATAGTGAAGATAATGAAAACCAATTAATTTTTTTTCCTACATGTATATTTTAATTTGCAATTTTGCTGTAATGTGGTATATAAAACCATATATACATATGGTACATAATGCTATTTTTTTTATTGCCATATATGAACAAATATTTAAAATGTCCACAAGCCTAGTCTTTAGCACATACTTTTTTCTGAAAGCACATACTTTCACATTTGTAATTGCAACATGAAATACTCTAAATAAAAGATACCTTCAGATAAAACTTAAGTTTTATCAACTTGAGATTATTTCAAATGAGCAATTAAAATAAAATGGAATTTCACTACTATTAATGGAATAAATACATGCTCAAGGTCTTTCCTAATTAAGATCTGGCATCCAGCAACAAAGACTAACCTGCTTCATCTGTTAAAAAGCAAAAACAACACTTTAATCAACATTTACAGATGCTAAAAACCAAAAAGACCCTTTCAGTGTTTGTCTTTGCTATGGTCTGACCTACTAGCAATGAATTAAGTTTCACAACCTCAAGAAAGATTTCCATGCTACAAGGAAGCACAGCCTTCTCACCTGTTTTAAAGGACACCTGTGCCCCACCAGCAGTGATAAACTCAACGTTTCCTAGATGCAAAATGCCAGCCAACAGCCTCAAAACTTCTCTCACTTCCTCCTTGCTGAACTGCATCACTTCCATTGCAGTCTGGAATGACACGTGAACTTTTTAAATAAATGCACATTGACTCAAAAATGCGGACAAGAACAAACCCACCATGTTGAAAGGCAAGGCAGTACTGACAGAGGACTAGCAGGAGTTAATTCCTTTGGCTTCAACCCAAATCAAATACATTTTAAGACATTCTGAGCACAACTTGGAACATGCAAGTATCAGTCTGGTTTTAAGAAACCTCCTTTTGATGCTGTAAGGATGCTGTAATTTGATTTCAAATTCTTTATGCTTAAAATTATATAAACACTGAAATAACCTACTGAGTTGCGTATCAGACAATTTCACTGATTTTCATTAGTAAATAATAACCTCCTCTGCATTTTTACCAAATTTTGCCAATTGGCCTTGTAGGTAACAAGGCATGTGGAAGGAAACACTGTAACATATAAGATTTGCTCATTTGCTTTCTCAGCCATGGAGATCTCACAGGAGGCCTTCTGCAGCACATTCTGGGCCAGCCACCAAGCCCAAATACAGATCTTACCAGTATGGTCTGACAGCTTACAGTAAAACTAAGCAAGAAAAGCAGATCTATATAAAATGTGTTGAATTTATGAATTACCAATATGGCAATGATCAAGGCTCAACTGTGTAAACAAGGAGAACAGCAAATCTCTATTTAAAGAAATATTAAAATAAAGAAAGAAATATCCACTGTTATCTGACATAGAAGGGGTAATTGCATACCTTTGGAAATTACCAGAATTTCCCAAACTCGGGTCCAATATGCTCCTGTCTGAGACCTGACCATGGCTTTATGCCCTTACAGTTAAGGTGCATCACGTTATGGTCACTGCAGGTAGCCAGATGACACATTACACACTCCAGCTTTCATAAATCATCAGTTACAAATGGAAAACCTCAGACATCCCACAATTAAAAGCACAGAGGCTGAAGGTGTATTTTGTACAGAAGACCTTTCAAAACAGAGCTCTAAGAAAGGCAGCAACACTACGAATTCATCTCCATTCTCACTCTGCAGCTCCTCACTGCCTTCTACAAAAAGACAGATACAAAGGAAAGAATATCTGAAGTGCAGGCACTTGAGAATCATCTTGCCTCTAGGAAAGTGTCAATAAAGAAGAGGGAGGAGAGGGGGGCAAAAAATATTTGACCTAAGTAACACTTCCAGGACATAAATCGAAATAAAAATTACAGAAAGGGGGTGAAAATAATAGAAAAAGACAGGCGAGTACAAACCATAGGGTTTCTGCCTGCCTCCCACTCCAGGAAAGCAGCCAGGCAGCCTCATCCTGTGCACTAAGCATGTTCGCATTTTGGACAGCACAGAAACTTCACCTGCCGACTTGATTTCATACTCTGCCTACCCTTGGATGATTAGCACAAATTAGTCATGCTAAT
>VXAL01010039.1:114799-174326 GCA_013399475.1 Chauna torquata
TAGCACAAATTAGTCATGCTAATCTACTTAAGCTATGTGACTATAATGTAGGTAAGTTACCAACTTTTCCAACAGCCTCACCCCACAAATTTAGAAGTTTTACACTAAATATAACTGCTGCATCCAATACAAATTAATTTTTCAATTTGGCAAAGAGATTAAAATAGCTAAGCAAACATAAGTTGGTGAGGGGCATAAAAGTGCTCATTTTTATCGATTTTTAAAATCTACTGCACATAACCTCGGTAATTTGGTAAGCAATCAGGAATTGTCCTAACAGTCAGTATACTTCAATTGCTGTAGCTAATTGCTGACATTAGTATGGGTAAGCCTTTCAGAGAAAGTCTCTATCAGGACCTGTTTTTTAATCTGTGTTTACATTTTACTTATCTCTATTCTGTAAAGTACTCCATACAACTGGATTTCCCAACTGCAGCTGAAAAAATCATAGAAGCCCATGTGCTTCACTCCCCACACACTGCGCTACAGCCTCGGTCCAGCAGGGACTACATGATCTGTATAAAGCTTTAGAATGAAAAAACAGTGGAAACAGACATAACTGTAATATAAAACAATCTGATAAAACAAATCCTTCTCTACAGAAGAAGCAGGCTACTTCCAGTTGCTGTATGTTCTGACATTTTCATGTGAACAATCTCTCGTAAATAAGAGACATAAAATAAGCCTTTTTATACGCATATCTGGCCATTTCAGTATAGATATAGTAGTTCTATTTATAATGGTGGAAGGCGAAGGAGGGCAAAGAAATATACTACTTTATTTTGTGAACTTTTATGATGAAGAACAAAGGGCGACCCTGTTGTTGGAGGATGTGTGGAACGAGGGTTAAAGGCAGGACACCAGAAAGTGCTGACCGTGCACATCCGTGTTTTATGATGCTTTGTTTTATTTGAGATGCAGGCTACCCTGAAAAGGGACTACAGAAGGGACTACAGTTTATGTTCACTACATGACATGCTTCTCCAGCATGGCATATGCATAATTTTAGTATAAATATAGATGGTAAGTTCATTATTCTGAACTCTTGTAAATGTCCCCACAGCTGGGCGTACAGGGAAGGGCAAAGGCATGTAAATGCCTGTCTTCTCAACTGATACTCTTTTCATTCCAAAACTTAATCATTTCACTTAATCATAACCTACCAAAACAAAAGAGTAAAAAAAAAAATAAAAAATCAAATACTGGAGGGAAAGTAGGGAACATGCTCAAAATGTCAGTGGCATGTTATGAGAAAATGCAAGTCCCTGTCAGCTTAGTGCCTGTATGTGAGAGCTTCACATAGAGCCAGAATGTCAGAGAGCGCAGGTAAGCACAAAAAGGCTTTGTCCTCTGCTCTATCAATGGGCCCCAGGCGTATGCACCTCTAGCATTTTTAAAGTATAAAGAATTAGTGAAACTACTCACAATGACTTCTTTGAAAGAATCCTTGTCACTGATTGTCTTATCCGCTACACATCCAGACTGATTCAGGTAGTGGTAGCTCTCCGGTACAGATAAGTAAAATGCATCTGATGAGGGGAGAAAAGAGGCGGAGTGAAAAAAAAAAAAAAAAAATTTCCACAGATTAGTATGTCAGAGCTACACAGTTCACAATTCATTTTCTCAGAAATTATGACAATGCACAGAACAAAATTTTGTTTTAAAATCAAATATGATGTTTTATTTTGCTGTTTTTTGGTTTATTTAACCGTACGACGGAGATAATTCTATTTTTCAGTATGCAAACACAGTAGGCCCAAAAGGAGATACTGAGACAGCTTTAGGCAAATTTGCACATATACAAATGTCATTTCTTTTGTTCAGTGGATTTATTCTTTACGAGAGAGGATTAGAGGAACCAGAATTCTTCTCTTTGTTGCTGTGGAGTTATTTAGTACCAGCAGAAATATTCAGCTTGAATAGAGTGAAGCATGTTTGTCCCCAAGTATTGTTCCCAGGGCCACAGCAGAAGCTGAGAGAAAAATGACCCACAGCTTGGTGAGATTCTTCAACTAAGCAGGTTACTTTATCAAATAGAGCTCAAATTCACACCCAGTGAATTCCGGCTGACTAAATAATCTATTTCTCTGCTTGGCTTATTGGGTTTCTGCAGTTATATTCTCTGTTGCTGTCACTGTGGCTGACTGCTAACAGAAAGCCACTACAGTTGTGTGAATTGATCTTTGCCACTCACCTTTCTCTCTCTCTTCTATCCCTGCCAGCAGAGCATAGAATATATGATAATTTCTTTCCCCTGGGTTTTGTCTTACTACACGGTTCTGTCAAAGTAAAAAATAGTTTCTATTTAAGCAGTCATTTTTAGAAGAACTTTTTTTTATCTTCAGGTTCAAAGAAAATATTAAATCAAACAAAATTAACTGAGCATGAGCAAATGTCAACTTACTTTTTCCAATAAATCTATAGTCAAGAAAAAACTCTAGTCAAGGAATAAAGCAAAAAGCAATTAATGTACAAGCTATTTATAATCTTAATTCTTTCATTTGGGACAACAGGAAGAGTATCATGGTCTTTTCTTACTACATGCCTTTTGCCATAACAAGATGAATAAAGTAGCAACAATTGTAATATTACAACAGTTACAATAGCAATGTGTTCCCACACCTCCTTCTTCATCCCATCAAAACTGGGCTTGTCATTTCCTGCATTTTAGACAGCATCTGCTTTCCTTTATTTTGTCTTTCACCTAAAGCTTGGGAACAGCTTTAAGGATGCAATTTGTTCCACTGCAAAAGCAGCTTACGTTCAAAATAGTAGGTAGGACTTCAGAAGGTGAAGCCACCAGCATACTTCCCCCCGTTGAACAGGGAGGCAGGATGCAAAAAAACTTCCACACTGGTCACTCCCGGTACTATTTGGAAACAGCAAGCAGAGTCTGATCTCCCTGTGTAGTCAGTTATGTCTTCATCTATACAGCTTCTCATCCCCTGGCTATATTCCTCATCCTCACACACCTCTGGTGGAGCTGGCTCACAGTGCGATTTTGCCAAATGCAGGGTAACTCTAAGGACTTGACCCACCCACACACTCACTGCAGAAATTCAGCAGCTCTGGTCTTTCAAGTACTTTTCCAGTAACTGAGAAATTTACCTTCAGATATAATAAATGAGGGAAACAGCTGACAACTGAAGTTATTCCCAAGAACTAAGGCTCTATTAGCTCACTATGAAGGAGTACGCACATGAACCACACTAGCTGCAGCAATACAAAATTCTGGTCCTCCGAGAGTATACACATCCCATCCTGCCACAAATACATGTGCGTGTTTTTATAAACACATGAAGAATTTGGTGTTACTACTTCCTTCTCCAAACCTAAATCAGGTCAATTTAATTGTGTACTTTTCAGAATAGGGTGAAAGTACAGAAAAGGGTAAGTGCAGCTTCCCTCTCAGCCCTCCACAGAGGAGGTACATGCAGGCTGCCCACAAGCAGAGGCAAATCACCAAACAAGGATACAATCTATAATTCTTCCTCCCTGAATGTTTCCTTTCTGACAGATGTTCAGCTGAATAAACTTCCCAAATCGACTTGAGTTGTTGTTGTAAACAGTCTTCGCATTGCCAAAAGCTTCCATAATTGGACTGTGAAAATACGGAAGAATGACAAAAGCATTAACATGTGACCAGCATGCCAGCACTTTCACAGGGGACTGGTGAATGGGACAGCACTCAGTAAAGTCCACTTCTGACACCCTCCTCAGCAATAGTCTACATCCTCAGTATTATCCTCAATTTATTAACAGCAGACATCTCAACTTTCTATTAAGAGATGCAAGTATTCAAGAACAAGAAGACTGATAGTACTAAACCACCCAGCAGCTTAATCTGTAACTGTGCAAAAGATGCAATCAATTCTCATTATAGTACTCAAATCAGAAATAAAATCTCAATGCATGCAAATTTCTACACAGATGTATGGAAAATAGTCCTTGTCCTAAGGCAATTAAAAAAACCATATTAAGATACAGCAGATAAAAAGGTTAAAAAAAAAAAAAAAGATGAAGCACGATAAACAAAAGTAATAGCATCTCAAATTCTTTGTTTTTTAATAGCTTAGAACCATGTGTTATTTCATTTGAGCACTGATTACTTTTTATTCTTGTATAGAGTGTCCAACTTATCTGATGTATTTACTCATCTGTCTTATCAGTTCTCCTTATCCTCCCTTTACCACTTGCACACTTTATCCTCACCGTGCTGAATCTTGTTCTACCTTATCCTCAGGCTATACAAACCAGTAGTTTCTCCCTCCCATCACCCATTTCCCTCGCTGATTCTCCAAATTCAGCTATAACCAAAAATGAAAGCCATTACTAAATCGTCCTCCTCAAAATCATGCATCTTTTTGTTTCATCCCACCGTGCTCGCATATCTCTACACCATCAGGTACTTCTGTTTAATGGAAAGTTTCCCCCCTTCCAATAATTGTTTTGCTGTTTAGTAAATGCACCCACATCTTTAATTACATTGCAAGCTCTTATTTCAATGGCAAGGCTCATGCCTTCTGGAAAAATATCTGTGTATTGAGAAATCTGGAAAAACAAAATTAGTTAATTGTATATTATTTATTAATTACTATTCCATCAGCAGTACAGACAATTCCTATAAAAACTAGGGAGCATGCATCATACTGCACTTGTAGAGAGACTGTCTCTAAACCATTTCTCAGCAATTCAGTCTTTTCCTAAAAATGAGACCAAGACAATACCAGCAAAAATGTGCACATACCCACATTAGGAAGAAAGTAAGGTTATTTTATTCATGAAATGGTTTTCAGAGCAGTAAAAGGCATACATAGGGGGGTTTCAAAGTAGCAAAATATTCTCCAGTCCTTCACAGCTGTTTGAAGCACCTGGAGACCCTCACACAATTTTGAGCCAACCAACATTCTGTTAAACTTACTGCACCTTAATAGGTGTGTGTGAAACAGCAATAGAGCCTTTGGTACAAAACAAAAACAAAACTGTGGTTTTCTATTAACCCAGGTTTTAAGTATTTTCATCTTCTAAGACTGTCCCACCTCTGTTAACAGACCCTTTGTTCCACACCCAGGGCTACACGCAAGGGTATGAAGGGAGTACCTGCTCTCAAGAATAGCTTGCTCCACACAGGAGGTCTTCTCACTGCAAGACAGTTCCAGCGAATGTTGGCTCATTGCAGATAAGAACTTGAGAATCAGCTTAGTACTTTCTGTCTTACCAGCACCACTTTCACCACTGCAAGAAGAAGAGGAGGAAAGTGTTTTGACAGTTCCAGTTGCCAGGGAAGAAGTCTTTTATACGACCAGTCCTCCAAACTCTCAACTACTGGAGGTCAGGAAGATGGGTGATTAGTTACGATTCTCAAACAGAGTACATCTTTTAACTTGCTGAATATGACATTCAAAACAAAGTTCAAGCTATTCTTAGACTTTATACCACTTTCCAGAGAGCACTTTAAGGCATTTATTGAGTAAAGATATACACAATGCCCATGAGGCAAAGAAGAGCTCTTTGAACACATACCATCCAACAGTTCTCACCAGAACTGAAAAAGAAAGTTAGCACAAAGGCACAACAATGGTCAGCGAGAAAGCCCAGAATATGAAGACTTCCCCAACATGATTTAGGCTGGGAAAGCTTGGGATTATGGTGCAGCAATCTAGCTAAGGAGGGAGTCCTGCTGTGAGGAGAAAGCAGTGCGTATTGTAGTGCATAAAGGCTACTAATATAATTAATATTGAAATTCTTAGTAAGCTACATGTTCTTTAAACTTTTTATATGCCCATCCAAATGAACTATATTCACGAGTTCAAAATAATTTTCATCTCTCATCAGAGATGTAAAATCTCTCATCTTAATTTACAGAACAAAGCTATTTGATAATGCTGAACTGGCATTTGAAAAGCAAACTATTAATAAGCAATCCTGCTGATACAAACAGAAAGCAATACACTCAATTTCTCTTCAAGACAAATGGTCTAAAAAGGAAGGTGTAAATTTGGGTTGTTTCCCCAATATCATTTCCCTTCAGTTATGTAACTTTATAATTATGAACACACTGAGCCTTTAAGAAAGGCAGCTTGTGGTTACAGTTTGTCTAGTCTGCTTACTTTTCAAATGAAGTCACAGCATTACATTCTAAGCTGTAGCCTAATTCCCAGTTTTCCTAATTTCTAATTAAACTGTGCCTAATTTCAGTTTACTCTCAATGAAAGGGGGTATATTTTGGTCTTATCCTACCCTTTTCATTGTAGCAAGTGGGATTTTTGTCACTGGCTTTGATGGACGACAACTGCGCTCGTGGAGCAAGCTTAATTGAGTTGACAGTCTTTTGTTGTGCCATTGTTCAGTGGTGACCCTGGTCATTTTAGGTCACGGCAAGGGATAATGATGCTTTCTAGTAAAAAGCAAAGAAAAAAGGTACAGCCTGAGGAAGCAGCATGTAATTTTCCTGCAAATGAATGCCAATAATTACAAAAATAATCTGGGAAGAGGCATTCAGAATACAAAATCAGACAGAATTTTATAGCTGGGACTTAAGTGTTTCTCAAAAACAATCAGCAAGTCTTTAAAACGTTTCATAAAACTTCATACAAGATATGCTATTTGCTGATATGTTCCAGCTTGTATGATTCATCCATCATACTTCTACCACCTCAAACAAATTCTGTGGTATTTTTAATTTAGTTTTACCTTTGATGTCTGGGACTCCAGATTACGAGTACACCTTTTCCTAATGCTTTTTCAGTATTTGTCCCCTTTCTCTTCACAGGCCGTCACCCACCCATGTTCATGCCAACAAAGCAAGTAGTTAGTATTCCCCATATCTAACACTGGCTCCCTGTACACAAAAGGATTAGCAAAACATTGCTACTGCTAGTTTTGAAAGAGCTTCACAAATGCCAGCATCATCTTTGCCTGGTGCAAAAACTCATCAAGCAACACATACCTCTTCCTGACTAAATTCTCACCCTCTGAGCCAGGTAGATAGCACGCATGCGGTGCACAGCCCAACAGCAAGGACTTGGGTGTCATGAAAGACATTAGCTGTTCTACTGACAACATCCTTCCTCTGCCCCCATCCTCTATCCTATGCTCCAGAGTAGCAGTTGTCATTCTGTGCAAGCTGAGTGTTACCCAGCGTAATCAAGAGCAATTCTTGAAGTGAGATAGTCAAAGCTGATGGGAAATATTTCCCTATGCTTATTTCTAGCATAGCTGGTATCTCCACAATTATATGCTCTTGGTTTTTTCTTAGAACATGATAGGCTCAGAACTGGGTCAGGACAATGATCTATCTGTCCACTGTGTAGCTCTGACAGCCACCAAATGGAGATGCCCAGGGATGTGGTATTTCCCCATCTGTGTTCTTCCAGCTTCCAGTCACTTGCCGTTTTGAGGGTTCCATATCTAGACTCTGGTTTCTGTGTGTTTTGTAACCTCAATGGATTTATCTTCCATGAGTTTCTAGGTATTTCCACATATACTCATGCTATACTTCTGATTATGCCTTTTTTTTCGCCTGTGAACTACCTCCAGTTCCACAAAATTCTCTTGGATATAAAGCAGGGGAAAAAGGGCTTGTACGTAGTGCTCAAGGTATGAGCAAAGGACAGATTTGCTCAATGATCTCTATTTTTTTCTCTATTCACTTATGAGTAAGCATTTGATTCTATTTAGTTTTATGACCACTACTGAGCAGTAAGTGTACGGGTTCCTAGACCCCTCTAGCACGACCATAAGATCTCACTCCTGCACGGTGCTGCTCAGCTTGAGACCCATTATTTTCTGTGCATCAGGCTGGCTCTGCATCATTCCTTTGCAAAACGCTTTATAAGAGACATTACTAATAAGATGAAAATCAAGAAAGAGAATGCTAAACTTTGAAGTTGTTTGTTCAACCTCTACAGTACATACACTAACAGTAGATTAAGTGGGATCAGTCTTTCAGACTCCTTAGAAAACCTATGCCTACAAAGATGTTGCTAAGGCCAGTAAAAGAAGGGTGAATTTTTTACTGCACAGTCGACCTTTCCAACAACTCTTTACCCCATGAGTTTAAGTGCCTAGCTTGTTTCACATCACTACACTCAGTATCCTGAACATATTAAATGTGACAGCAACCAGCGAGGCTCTCACTTAGTAGATCTTTAACCTTTCTCCATGACTTGTTCTACATTGGGCATCTCACCAAGGGCACAACAGTCTGAACTCTGGACTGCTGCAGTGGAGAAAGGGTCACTGTGAGAGACTTCTCATTCTGCAGGACATAATGCAAGTGAGGCTCTATCAACACAACTCTAAATCACTTCTCAGTTCTGTCTTCTGTCTTTAAATCCCAAAGACAGATAGACACAGACAAAATAGCTCCCCTCAGCAAATACTGTTCTTCAAACGCACATGTGAATTCTGGTGTGTCAGTCTCACAAGAAAGTCTTCCCATCACAAGTCTGGGTCTCATCCAAAGAGCAGTTTGTTTTATGTTGATCTTCAAGATGAAGATCAACAAAAAACGTCAGGCCATCAGATGGTAACAGAGAACAAACTGCTGTCAGACTGATTTCCCACTCACGGCACCAACTTGAATGTAATTCAGGGTGACTCTTACTGTTCCTTGCATTGCTCTACATTTCTTTTGAGTGCTTTGAAGTGGAACTACTACTAGCATATCAGTGAGAAGAGCATTTGCTTGCTTGTGTTTGGATTAGACCACCTTAAACAAAGCAGCAACAAAAATAAAACCTATTTTCCTATTCTTGCAATAAAGGGGCATAGGGGCCTAACTTAGTCCCAACCTTGTGAACATGTCAGCTAATCACAGGGGAACTGAGTCCCTTCTCTTGATCAGGACAAGCTGCTTGGCTATTCCTTGAGTAAGAGGGACTCCCTTTGTGCTCCTGCTGAGGCACCCAGATTTCTAATCAGCCATTCAGCTCATCTGGTGGACACGCCATTTCACTTTGCATGAATAGCAGCCATGCCAGCTGAAAAATCAGAAGACATTAATAGTTTTTTTTTTAATGTGTCTGTGGTAGCATCAACTTTAACTGTGGCAGGCTTTTTTGTTTGTTTTATTTTAAATTAAACTGGACTTTGAGGTAAGATTCAGATCAACATGAAACTAAACATTCTTTAGGCATTTTTGCAAGAAAAACATTAGTTCAATAACCACACAAGTATTTTTTAGCTTGAAGAGTGAAAATACCATTTCACGGCTGTGTTAACATTCTAATGCCCAGGCTGTGCGCAGCTTCTTCAGTGTGCCACTTCATTGTCATTTTAGGCTGCAAGGTCTTTTTTATGCAGCCTTATCATGAATTAAAATAAACCTGTGCAACATACTGATAAATATGCATCTTTGGATGACTCCCTATAATATTCTCTCTTCTCTATCTCCTTCTTTTTAACCTTAGCTCTGGTTCATTATACTGGGAAAATGGTCTCAGATTTATGTTACATTTTGAGTCACTACTGATGACAGTTGTTGATTCAGGTTCTTTCCTTAAACCCTCTTATCTTACCCCATGCAGAAAAATATTCCAAGCATTTCAACAGTCCAGAAGCTTTTTCACAGGTTTTTGAACCCAATACCACATCTGTAAGCAAGCATCTCCAAAACAAATTGAACTAAATCTGGATGCCAGCAGGGGGCACTTCAAGACCAGAGGATCACAAAGCATTCAGTGCCTTATTTCACTGGGCTGTTACATGAGCTTTTGAGTCATCAGATTCCCGTAATAGGAGCAGGTAAAAACTGCATATCAGAATGTGAAAGTTATTCTAATAATTGACTCACTTTAACTGGATGTCACTGTTTAATGTGTTTTTGTGATGGAACAAAATTTTCCTTTGTGTCATGCCCTTAATAATATGCTTTAAACTTGGTTTAACTTTTGGAGTGGTCAGGCAGTCGGACTTGATGAACTTTGTAGGTCCCTTCCAACTGAACTATTATATTCTATCTCTTACATGAAATGTAAGACAAAAATATTTGCCTGATTTCAGACATTGCAGAGCTCCACCGGACCACTTTTTCAAATGCCAGTAGTAACCAAGAAAGCCTGAGAGTGATGACTAGCAATCTGCTATACCTTCACTTCTGATGCCCCAAACTAAGAACGTGATCACAGGGACTTTCCCAAACCTCATCAGGGCCACTGAAAACCACTAGTAATTTTAAAAAATCCTGCTCTGAGTCCTTCACAGATACAGCAGAAAATACTGTTTTAGGGAAGTAGATCTTACTTTTTATTTTTTGTTCTGAATTGCATGTTCCTTCCTATTTTGTAGAAACAGAAAACACCCTTAAAAGACTATATTACAGCACTTGCCTGAAACACCGAACTTAAACAAATCATTGCTTTAACCCATGGCCACAGTAAGCTATTTTAAAAGGGACTGCTAACGCAAAACTTCTCCATATTATGGTTTATCTGTACCAAGGTTTACAGAGCAGGGACTGCTGGAGACTCCTCTGGAACATTAGAGACATCTGCTTGCTTCCTTTTTAGGACACAACGTGCTTTTCTCTTGGCAGCTTGTGGGGAACTGGAAGGAAAGGTAAAATACAGGGGCCAGTACAGAATAGAATTAAAGATACTAATGGCCACCTACTAGGCACCAGAAATTATTTCAGACCCCAGAATTTGTGTATGTGGGCTATTTGCAAGTAATTACCTGACATTACACCACAAAATCACGACTCTAGTCTAACTATTTTCACGTGACATAGATCTTCATGCAGTTCACTTGGAATGTCATCTGGACTCAGCTTTATACGTATAGAGCACTATGTATTAAATTAAAAAAAAAAAAAGAAAAATACAGTTGAAGAAAGCTGAAAAAACACACACAGCCCACCAGTATCTTTGTCATTACCAGGCGGGACCTGCCCAGAGGAGAGGGCAGGCAGGGACTGCAAGGTGAGAGCTTTCAGAAAGTTGAAAACAGACCTAGCTATGTTGCACCTGACCTGCATTTCTAACAACAGCTTGTGTGCTGAACTATATGCGCCAAAACCTCTTCTTATCCAGGAAACCTTGCAAATTGTTCTGTAATTTTAAATGCCTGTAGAAACTGCCTATTGCAAAAGATGCCGCTCTCACTTTGCCTCATCCCCTCTCTGCCCCGATGGCTGCCCAGTGCTTTGGTCCCAGTGCTGTCGCATGGGCTCCCATTGAGGTCAGGAGACAGCCAATATCATGTCACCTTGTGCCTGAGTTCTCACTTCAGTGACATTTACTTGTGCTGGAGGCTGCAGAATGGCAAGAGCAAACAGGCAGAAAAATACTGTAAAGGGGAGAGGTAGGGGAAACAAGCTCTCACTGCATCGTGCATCAGCCCCTGCATGGAGCCTGAAAGTGCCACGGCAAGATTGCCACCAAGCTGGTCCTGCTGATCTGGCGAGCGAGGCTTCGGTTTCCCCCGTGCATGTTTGAGCCAACACAGCTGAGCTGGCAGGCTGGGGAAAGGGAGCCACACCAGGAGAAGAGCTGGCTCTGTTCACTGCTCTTCTGGAGCAAGAAGGAAGGAGGAGCTGAAAGCTGCTACAAGCTATTGAAATGCCAACTGCTCTCAATGTACATTCAGCAGCAGTGAGATCCTGAATACCAGTGATGCAAGTGGATAAAATGGGAAGCTATTAAAATGCCATTAAAGCACAACAATTAAGAAAGTAAAAGTAATCAGGCAGAAACAAGGAGCTGAAATAGGGAGAGTTTTCTCTTTTGCTATTAGTATTTACAGCATTTGTCAAGACTGGTGTAGATTTTATTTTTTTTTTTCCTCCAGATACAGGTTCAGAGTCTAGTGGTGACAAACTATTGAGCTGCACAGCGATGATTTTTAGAGGTCTACAGAACAATACACTGCTACTTCAAAGATCTCTCCCAAAACTCCGATGATTTAAAAGCCTGCCCTCTTTTGGAATTTGCTCCTCCATTCGGTCCAAATACCTGTTTCTAAATCACCTTGAGAGGATCACCATCAGGGATAATCAAGGCAGCAGCCATTTACCTGATGAGGATACACTGGTTGTCGTGACGCTTCCAAAGGCAGCGGTAGCACTCATTCGCCACAGCAAAGATGTGAGGTGCAATCTCGCCCATGTGGTGCTTGCTGTATTGCTCCACGGCAGTGCAGTCATACAGCCCCGGGATGGTCTTGTAAGGGTTGACGGAAGCAACTATGGAACCAATGTACGTCTGCAAGCACAAAATCCCCCAGAGCTGTTATTAGACACAGGGTAGAACAGAATAACAGATCTCACAAATGAAAGACAGCAAACACTTTTGCAAAAGCCTACCAATTCTCATGGAGTTTGGATAAAGGTGGATAGTAGTTTTCCCCGCCTTCTTCCTTTGGACAAGAACAACAGAATGGTGAAAGTGCTTTTCATGCATTCTTAGGGACTCTGTGAACTTACAGAACCTGACTGTATCCACAGGTCCTAAGTACTGCTGCAAAAGTCTGTTTTTCCATGCACAGTATCAAAATCCTTCTCTGCTCCCCATTTTTAAAACAGGAGTATCAGACAACATGGTAGACACTAGCACCAGTATGGGGTAACAGGCCCTTAAGAAAAGTACATGAACTGGCAGATGCTCCCAAAGCACTGAATTTATGCAACTTAATTTACTACTGTTTTGATGTACAGTGGCAACTGACAGGGCATTCATTTCTATCCCGTTCCAATTAGAGAGCACATCAGTTAAAACCACCCAGGTAGTAGCTTATGCCCATTCCCATTGCCTTAACTCATTAAGCTGTGGTAACGTGATCACGTCTGTTCACACTGCTGTTCGTTTTCTCAGTCCTTCCATCTGCTTCACAGTCATCCCCTAGCCACCTGAATATATTTGTCAAATGAAACCAAATTAAGTGAGGCAGGAGATAACATTAAGTATGTTATCTCCAGAATTTCCAGTACATTTATGGGGGCATGTAAAATTAATCTATATACCTTACAGTGTATGTGGTGTTACCGCTGTGACACTAACTTCATTTTGTTAAGCACTCTTTTTGAGGTTACATGCCAGAAGCTAACACCTGGCTTCACCAGCCCTGCTGTGGACTTGCTGGTCCCCATGTACAGACACGCTCTGTCAGCAGATAACCCTGTCATCACCAACAGGAGTCAGCTACGAAGTTCACAGCAGGACTAGGGCTCTCTTCATGTACGCAGCACCTTATCCAGAAAGGGCTCCACAAAAGCAGCCCCATGTCCTCCACCTGCAGCGTCTCCTCTAGCAAGCCACCACAGGGGCACTTGGCAGGACTCACTGACCACCATCTCCCTCATACCTTCCTTTCCTCTTTCAATCTCTTCCACATCTTCACAGCATTTACGTTCAACATCTACCTGCCTCCTTCCTCTTCTCCTTAATTAATATGTAATTATCACTATGTATCTGCCCTCCTTTCTCGCTGTTATCCTGCTGTTTTACTTCCCATTATCCATCTGTTTCATCCTCTGTTAGGTCCAACACGAGTAGCAGCTTTGCGCTTTTGCTAAGAGGACTACAACAATGTCCTTGAAATTACTATTTTTATTAGGTGCAAGAGGAATATTCCTCCTCCCTGTAACTGAAGTACATTCTACAGAGCTTTGAGTTTTCAGTCTGTGTGTTTCAAAAAAGCTCCCATGCTGTGCAATACCTCGTAAGGTTTCAGCTAGAGGAAAGGTACCATTTCAACACAAGATCGTACCACAGGGCAATTACAGCACTGAAACAACAGTTTAATTTCCTGGGATCATCCCCTCTTAGGTTCCTAAGTAATTAACGAGGAAGTCTCTATGAACAAACTTTCTCAGTTCGATACATATTTCAGCACAGATTGCATGGGCAAAATTTTAATTTTTTTTTTTTTAATTACATGAATATAGCACAGGCATGACCAATGAAACAGACTGCTACAGACCCACCTCTTTACCTTACTGAAAAGTCCAACTGAAGTCTTATTAAAAAGTAATAATAGTAACTTGAGGCACACCATCAAAACAGATACCATGGCAAACAAGCAAATAACAAAATCCCCCAAAAAAACATGAACACTGATAGCACCTAAACAAATAACTGTAAACACCCACTCTATAGCTTCTGCATGATCAAATACATAACAGAACAACATCACAACACTCCTTGGTCTTCCAACGATAAAGCACTGGCAAAATGCACCACTGATGACTACAGTGCGACTCTTCTTGCGTCTCCTATTTCAAACTATAAATATAATGAGAGGTGACAGCAGCCCACTTCTGCATCAACTCTCTTGACATGAGACAACCTTTCCCATGGCTTGAGCAAAACTTTCTAAAAATTATATAAACAGTTCAAGATCTGTGAGCAGTTCTGTTACAAGAGCCACTTCCTATAACACTTCCAGGTGTGCTACTTTTCCCATCCACTAAGTATCCTATGCTCTTACTAGTAGCAAAACTTTAACAAAAGTCGATCCGACTTCTGCCAGCCTCCACCCTGGCACCTCTAGGAGTCTCCAAGTCTTGAGGCATGGTCTGACCTGCACCCACACGCAGAGCAGCTGCTGACAATTTACCCTGTCCCTGCGCAGGGCTCTGTCGCTCGTCCCCTTGGGAACTCTGAACAGCCTCCCAATTCAACCGCTTTCTTTGAGGGCAGACTTTCCAGTTTTGCAAGTGCAAGCATGTTAGCAGCAAGTTAACCCGGTGCAAAGATACACAAAAAATGCAGGGCTGTTGAGTTATCTCCTGAGCGCTACTCCTGCACCAGGCATCATTCATACCGCAAATTAAAGCAGTTAACAGTCAGAAGCAGGAACTCTGAATTGCTTTATTATGCTAACATCACAAGGCAGCCGCTTAGATGCAATTTCAGAAAAGGTATTTTCACGTAAGAATGTCACTTCCACTTAGCTTAAAAGAGAGTGAATTAATTTTTCTTTGTTCTTTGTAGTTTCTGATCTATTCTCACTGTCAATAATTGCTTATTTTAATGAAAGCACTCCAAAGCAGTTATGAATAGGAAAAATACTCATGTGTCTGCCAGAGTACTAGCAAGCATCAGGATTTCTGAAAACTTCCTGTTGAAAAAGTCTGAGGGGCATTTCAAAGAAATACTATGCAGGGCTTCTATCACAAGCCTGCTTTCTTTTGTTACAGACTAAATCAGCAACAACTCATTATCAGATCACCACTAACAAATAAATTTGAACCCAAGAATAAATGAAAGTTGAGTAATTCAGTCTGAATCCTGATGCAGTGCTTTGATTACCATATTAAAAGGCTGGCCTCCTTTTCCGCTTTTAAATTTGTACTGAAATTTTACACTGATAATGCATCTCCCAAAACACTTCTGGTCACAAACTACAGACGCTTCTGCTCCCCCTTTTAACACAAGCAAAGGAAAAGAGATTGTTTGCTGATCCTCTAAGATGTCTTTCAAAATTAGAAGTTCAAACCCTGTCTTCTCAGCTAGACATTCAGCAAGACGATGGCATCACAAGAGTCAAAATGAAAGATGTACTCCAGAAAGGAAGAGATTTTTCATCAGTTCTCTAAATGCTTTGTTTGTTTTGCTTGTTGTTTTCTGGCAGCAATCAATTTTAAACCTTATGTCTAGAAACCATCCCAGACTTCTTCAAACACTCAAGAACAACTCAGTTCTTTAACAAGGCTCAAGAGCTCACAAAAATTTCCAAAACCCACAGAAATACTCCAGAAAAACTTTAAATGGTCAGAGCAGTCCCATCTAACATGAGAGAAGCTGTATTGGTTAAAATAATCTTTTTCAAGTTAGCTTCAAATTATGAGAAACAAGTTTGTAATAGTTTAACTAAATATAATTTTAAATGTCTTTCTTTCCCATGTAGAAAAGGCTAAGTAAAAGAGGAAAAAGTAGAATAAGAAATTTCCCCTTCCAAGTTTTTTTCAGGTTCTCTCCACAGAAAAAGCAACAAACAAGGAAGCAGCCCTAGCGCTGCTTCAATCACTTCCTTAATCCTATAACCCAAACACACTACATAGATCAGGACCACCTTTGCTCTCCATCTCTTCCCTTTCACACAATCTCTTCTGCATATACCCTTTCAGCCTTGCTCCATGTCCGGCAACCACACACCTTTCACTCCCTCCCTCTTATGCCAAGACTCGAGCATCTCCACAACAGCTTTTCCATTCCTGAGGATTCTTTAATGATCTGTGTTTCACCCGTGCCTGCTTTTCCCATGTAAGGTCATCAGTTTTACACCACACTGCTTTTCTCGTGGCCTGCCATTCACCCACTACATCAAGGCACTCCCCTGTAATTCCCAGACTTCCAGCATCTGAGATATCCAACTTTTCCTCCTTTCAGGAAGGGAGAGGGAGATGACTTATCTCAGGCGTTGCGTATCATGCTACAGGTGGGAGGGTGGGAGAGAAGGCAGGAGCACCCTGTTAAAGGGCGTTACATGCTGCTCCGGAATGAAGTCTTTGATCAACCATCACAAGAGAAGCTAAAACTGGTTGCACTATTTCAACAGGCACAAAGAGACTACATTCCTCAATTTCAATCACTGTTCCTTCAATGACACCAAATATCAATGCATGCCGCGCAACATTGCTTAACACAATACTAGAAACATAGAACTGATCAAATACAGAATTAAGACGTTTTGTTACAGATACAAACATTAACACTAAGACTTCACTTTGTCCAACCACCTCTCTTTTCAGAGCAAGGCTTTCAAGGCTTTCTGCTTTGGGACCCAAAACCCACTATCCTTATTATAGAAACAAAAGCACATTTACAGATGCATCAAAAACCTACCAATTTATTAAACAAGTATCATTTTCTGGGTTTGCCTTTAATATACAGGAATCTTAAACAAAACTGTAGTGCAATTGGCTTACTACAAAGCTACCGTATGGTACCTTCAGACAAAGTATGTTAAAAGATCATCACCGTTCCACACAAGTCTCATCTCTCACACCTTTAAATCATCAAGGCTGCAGTAACACGACTGAATTACAATACCTGCACTTTCATAGCACATGCAAATACAGACAACTCTTGAAAGACCACAAAATAGCTGTCAAATTTCTGTATCTTTTCAACACCAAATTTCAAGGTTTCAGGGTGCAAAACCTGGGAATAAAAGAGTTTGTCTAACGCTGTAGGCACAGCCTCCATGGTTCCCAGTTTTCCCAGGTAAAGGATTACTTGTAATGATGACTGCGTTTATGCTGAGGCAAAGCTAACTAGGTCAACCACCATACACACGTCAGCATAAAAAGGAGAAAGATAGCTGAACCATATTTTGGTGTGCTTTTTAGGGGAGGGAGCAGAAGGAGCATGGGCATGGCATAAGCGGGATGATAATTAATGCTCTTGTTCATGGTAGGATCTTGATTTATCCTCTCTGTGGTAAGTATGCCTCATATTTCAGCTGGTCTCGTGCTAATTTCAGTGGGATGGAATCCAGTTTGCTCCCTAAATTATAAGCTAAAACGTCTGAAGCTGAGCTTCTTTCTTAAAAGCCATAATCAAACTGAACTACTAGACTACAAGTTTAGATGTTTTCAACCAATCAAGCCATTTCTGTGATGGAAATGGCATACTCTGTAATCTTCCTTATATGCTTGGGCTTCTGCAGCCCTCACCATGTTTGGTGACTCACGGTGGGTTTCCAACAGCCCAAATTTACATCAGCTTTGCTTTTCTTTATTGCTGTGTTCCTTGTCAATGCACACATCATTATGACCTTTAAATTCTCCTTTCTTCTTCTTCTCAAAGTCAGTTGTAGAATTGATTGCAAATGAGATGTTCTGTAGACACGATACAAATGTGAGAGTTAGCATCAGTAGGAGAGGACCTTTTAAATGGAACCAGAACAAGACAGAGAATGCCACTAAGTTCAAGTGCCAGCAGGCAGCTACCTACATTCAAGACCCACCTGTTAATGTTCTCCCTCTCACTGTTTTCTGCAAGCCTCTCCTCAGACATTCACATTGCTTAGCTGCATTTTCCCACATGCTTCACTCCACAATGTAAGCTGCATCAGCCTCTTCTACCAGCTACCTCCCTGATGGCCTCTTCCCTTCCTATGCTGAGAATAGATCAGGTTTGTGAAGTAACAGAACAAGGCATTTTTCAAAGCCAGGGTTTATGCTCACTTTCACTGGCATGGCTTGCAGCAAGATTTTCAAAAAAAACTTTGGAACATTTATACATGATCTCAGATGATCAGAGGCAACTGCTGGGCAACAGCATCCACATTTAGATGCATCTTTGTCTGTTGTGTTCATGCTTCAACCCAACTAATGTCACCTTAAGCTTCCCTTGGTATTAAGCTTTAAGCAACACCATCCTGTTCTCAAGCCCCTCCAAGGACAAAGGCTATGTCACCCCTTCATGAGAAAAGTAGTACTTCGCAGCCCAGCTACCTTTAACTTCTAAAGTATGCTAATCCTTCCACTCCCTACAGCTTTGACCTTGCACATGTCCTTGTTCTAGACACCTAACTGAAGCTCAAAAATCTTTGTATCTCTTCAGGGGTAAAAACTGGGTTTTGTTCACCATAGCTACCAACAGAAATAGCAGAACAGTGTGCAGGGGCAGCTGTATCTTTCAGCTTAACTGAAGAGAAGGCTCAGAGACAGTAAAGAACCTGTGCAAAACTAAGAGCTCTCCACAGGTTAAGAGATCCACTCCTAACTTAATCTCCCCTTGCTTTCGCATTAACTTCCTCCTACAGAACAGACAATTCTATGTGGATGGAAATACTCAGGTAACTTCACAAGTGTTATCCAGAATCTGCACAGTACCTACAGAATCTCCAGAGACTTTTTTGGAGGGTATGAGACTTGAACTGGCATTGAATAAATATCCAAGTCAAAAAAGAAAAAAAAAATACACTACAAAACCCCAAAGAGACAAAACCCCAAAGAGACAAAACCCCAAAGAGACAAAACCCCGCTGGGGAATGTGTAACTAATACCAAGAAAAACTGATACAAGAAGGCTGTTACAGCCAAAAGTAAAAACACTCCGATGTAAAAGACCATAATATTGGTATCCGAAAGACATCCTTCTTGATTTAAGAACTTCACCACCCTCTAGTAGTTTTTCTCCTTGGTATAAAAAGGACTGAGTCTCCTTGTTTTTATCACATTTTTGCTAATACCAGAGAATATCTACCATGTAGCAGGCCTATCTACTGGATGTCAGGATAATGATCTTCAGTGATCTACTGCATAGACTGTTTATATAAAATATCTACTGCTTATGGAAGAATCTCTCTCTTCGCCATGGCCAAGTGGAGAAGGTGACCTCCTGAACAAAAAATGTGATCGATCATGATGAGAAATTGATTTTTGTCATCTTCATGTGCTGCAACACAGAATGTGACTGTAGGTTCGCACATCACATACTGTAGTAATCTGTGTGCACAATTTCACAGCTTGGCTCAAATGAGGAGACCTCTGGCTCAAATCAAAAAAAGCTCCACATGGAGACCCCACGGCTCTTCATTTCAAATTGCCTGTGGCCACACATTGGTTCTTCTTCCTGCACTGTTATTGTGCAATGCTCAGATGATTTTTTCAAAGCTGTCTGAAGGTCTAATTAGCCCTCAAGCAAGAAAAAGAAAAAAAATGTTCTTCTTTCCTATCTATAATCTTGGTACAATAAAGTAGCTTTTCAGAGAAAACACATACAAATGAAAACAAAAATTCTGGTCAAAAGTATCCCAAAAATCAGTGTCTCTAGAAAACAGGAGAAATATTTTTAATATAAAGCTTTGGAGATCTGTTTCATTTTGCCTGCAAGTATATTCCGTACTGATATCCAGATTTTTGAAACTTCCATGCTCCTTTAATGTTTTAAGGCACCTTCTATAGAAAGGGCTCGTCAGGAGGCAAACAGGAAGAGCAGAAATTATTCTTTAACAGAGCATGAAAACAGAAATCAAAAGCCAGAATAACTGAAATGAAGTCAATTGCAGGTTGCTTGTTGGATAGCACTGAACAAATAGCCGTGGGTCTAGAAATCAGCCCTAAGATGGCAAACAGTTTTAGCAGCCAAAAATATGCTGAAGGGAATGTCTGGACCCCACTGGCGTTTGAAAGGAAATGTTGACGGACATCAAAATGAAATAGTTGAAACTGCTTGCGAGGAATGGATTACATCTTTTCAAATGAACGCAACAGTCTGACTAGGAATCAACAGTCGACTTACGCAGGTAGACAACAGCTATAAAAGTAATTTAATTTATTCTGAACTTAAAATGGTTGTCTATAGCCTTACTTGTATTATGCTGCTGGTATATGTGAATAAAGCATTTGGTCTGTGCAGCAGAAGAAGTAAATTTTGTGCAGCTCAGTTTACAGTCAAAGCCCAGTTCATGTTAAAAAAACATGTGCTGGTGACAGACAAGTGGCTTAAGTTTCAGAGTTCAAATTCCTGCTCTCCTTTGTAGATGTTTGAGAGCAATAGACCTTGAAGAAAGGAGACCAAGCTTACCTGCAACCGAGACAAAGGTGCATGTAAAAGTATCCAGCACCAATTACAAAAGTTCTGTTTAAAAAAAAAAATTTTTTTTAAATAACTCTGCAAGTTGGTCTACTTTCTGTTCTTCTCAGCTCATACAGTTACTAGTGACATTCAATGAAGATGTGGAGAAACCAAAGCAGTCCTTCAAATCTAAGAAAACATTAGCAATACCATCATCAATGCTAAAGCCTGTACAAGATGACAGATTTCTACTTTTTAAATACAAAGTTATCATTAGCAGGGCTCAGGTCTCATTCAAAACTCATGGAAATCAACAGGCATTTACCCTGTTGACCCTGCACATATTATTTTTCTTCTACCAGCTGGCCAACTGAAAAAGAAAAATAGTGGTACAGAGCAGACAGAAAGAGCAAGTTTTTGGATATTTTAACAGAACTTTGACCTCCTCCTCCCCACCTCCCTCAATGACACAGCCTGTTGACGACAGCCAGTAAGATCCCTATTGCTGCATATACACAATATCAGGTTACCAACAAGTACCTAACCACCTACAAACCGTAACAGAAATTTACCTAACAGCAAATTGTTTGTGTAGCCATTGCATACATGATAGTGTATGCAATTACACAGACCTTTCTGAGCAACTCCCTTTTTAATGGTATCATGTTGACCACAACACCTCAGACCAAAACATTTGCTAAGATCTGACTATATGCACCTTAAAAATCCCCAGTATTTTCAGTAGTGAGTTCAGGTAAACATTCTTTTTTATTATCAGTAGTGTCACAAGTTCAGCGGTAAAGACAAATTCAAAAAGAAGAAAAGTTGGTTAACCAATCAATGGCATTTGTTTACTTCTACTCATATCATTACAGCTATATTCTGCCTCTAATATGTATAAAAAAGAAAAACAAATAACAAAATAATGGCAATTGGCCTTTGGCAGACAATTGTTGATCTGTTGATCTAAAAATGATTTAGAAATGGTGATCACCAGAAATAGATTCCACTAGATTTACAATTAAAAGCCTGCTGCGTTTATATAAATCTTTGTCTACTGCTCTCCAATAACAGATGTGAAATGGAAGCTGTAATTAATGCTTGGAGACAGGAACTCACTTTGAACTACATTTTGAAAACATTATCTGATGTGTGTAAGCATAACACGCTAACTGTGGAGGTAAGTAGCTATGTATAGACATTTTTCATGCAGTCTTAACAACTGTGCTCTCTGTTCTGTGCATCTCCAATGAAGGAGCTGGTGGAGACAATTATCCCCATCTCTGCAGTAGTATAGGATGCACCCTAACAGAAGGCATGAAAAAACACCATGATTCATCAGCATGACTTTTAAACTTCTTTACAGTAAAGTATAGCAATTAAATAAACAGCAGTTTCCTCAGTGACCAAACAGCAGATCCTGCAAACTGATTACTTGGGACTGCTCTAGACTATAAGATACCTGTGGAGAAAACTGCACAACTAACGCTAGGTTGTGGACAAGACTAGAATAAATGTAGTTCTAAGAGCCAGTGAAATAACTAAGGATTTGGCCTAAATGTACATGTACAATACTAATGTACCTACATTTTATAGTAAATAAGATAGTACTACTAACACAATTTATGTGGAAGTAAGGAAATGCTTTGGCCTCTTTTCAAAAATTATTCGTTACTTGACAGCGTTACTGAAAATGAGACAGAAGTGCAGATTACCAGGTGGCTTAAATTGTCATTATTCTTCTTTAGTCAATGGCCCACACTTATTTGTGTTATGGAGCATGGCAGCCCAAAGATCAAGGCTGTTCAGCTGTCCAGGATGGTGTACAGGTACTTGATACACATTCTTTTAAGGTCCAGTTTCTGCAGGGAGTGCATCCAAGTTCTTCCACTTAAGAAAACAATCATGACAGTTTTTGTCTAATAAAACATTTCTGGGCTACCGTCTTTTAGCAATCTTCTTTTGTCCGCCTGTCTCTACCTAAAACTTGTGTCCACAGTAGAGGACATCCAAACAGGAGTGCTTTCAAACTCCATAAATTACATCTGACTTACTTTATTTAATTAACCAAGACATCAACGTGCCTTGTGATTTTCCCAGTAAAACATACACCAACATCTGCTTCCTGTTGACATGGCACTGTTGACAGAGCAACTGCACCGCATCTGAAATGAGTTTTTACTTTACTCAGAAAAAAACGAGCATGCAAAAACCTAGACAAACAGGTCACAGACAGCAACTGACCTAGATACTGAAGTGTCTCAGTCTGCAAACATAATTTGGAAAAAAAAACAACCACGACAGTGATTATTGATTAATATTGCACAAACAACAACTATTTCCCTCAGGGAACCCTGACTTCGAGGGAGACAAACATGCAATAATTAGATGATTTAACAAACTACAACTGAACGTGCTGCTAAAGCAAATAAGCACAAATCAATGTATAAATAAATGAATATACCTTTTAAAAACAGATAACTGAGCATTCAGTGTAATGAAGAGGCCAGGAACTCTACAAGCCACCTTGTCAAGAAAGGTAACTTTTCCAGTTTAACGCTTTTTTTTTTTTTTTTAAAGAATTAGAGAGAGATATTGGTTTCTCATCCAAGTTATACCATATTTGTTGCTTCAGCAGAAGAGACAAAGAAAGCCAGCCACAAACACTGAGCTCCTAATTACCACCAACCTCCTCTGATGTGGATGTGGCTGCTACAGCGTTACATGTCTACGTGGCTGGTACAGAAGTTTTTTTTATAAAGACACACACAAGCCTAACAGATGGTTATGATTATTGGTGGGCAAGCTACAGTCCTAATTTGAAAGACAGCAAAAATAGACTATGTTCTCTCACCCTTCCTGGCCACCACACTCAGCTGCCGGGCAAGCTGGAGGCACCTCTCCCTGCCCCAAGAGGCCTGGCCGGCAGGAGGCTGCTGGGCCCAGCGTGCCCCTCTGGGCACGTAGACACTTTCCCAGCCTAAACAAAATGGTGCCCGTCAAATAAGCACCACTTCAAAGGCCTTCCTAAGCTACTTCAGAGCTTAATTCAACAGGTAAAAATAGCAAAGTGCTTTGGAACTTGTTTGTTGCCTGAACATGGGCAAACAAGGGTCAATTTGGCACTGAAAACCTCCGTAGGGAAGTACACAATGCGTTACTGCAGTTATTTTCAAGCCTCCCCTCACCTCAGCAAAAGTTCCTCTCTAGTCCTCTCTCCTGCTCTTCTGCAACTCACTTGCCTGCACCAGCACCTAACCGCTGGCCACAGAGACAAGAGAACAGCCGCTCCTCCTGTAGCCAGCTTGGACACCATAATTTGCGTCCCCTGTAGTACAATCTGCACAGTGTGGTTTACAGTGTCTTCTCCAAGACTAAGCCAGTCTCCTCCACGATGTGTATTTAACTAAAAGTAAACCCGAATCAACAGCTTAGGGAACAAGTCTCCTTTGAACCGCGACAAGAACGCCTGCCGCAGCACTTCCCTCCTCCACATCATGTGCCCATTGCTGGCTTGGCTTCAGAGGCAATGAAATCCCTTGCTTGCCTTCACAAAAGGCTCCATTTTCCAGTGTGGGCACCTTCCGCTTTTAGCACTGGTGTTTGTCTTTCTGTATTTTTACACATACCAACCTGGCATGCAATCTAATCTGAGAATTCAAACACAAGTGTTAAACCTTGTCCAAAGGCTGGACCTCTCATCTCAAGCTGTTCTTGTTAAGTAAAATGGGGCAGGGAGTAGCAACAAGAACCCCTCCAGCATCCCATCACTGGCATACTAACCCTCTTTCTTTCCAGTGGCAGCCCAGAAGCAAGCTTTTAGATGAAAGTAGTATTAATCAAGAAATCTTGAAAAAATACCAGACAGAAGCCTGCTTTTAGGAATCTAGGAAGGGCATGTACAGCCCATGCCTCTCACAGACTAAAAAGGGAAAGCATGCACTGTTTTCTTTTACAGGAATACAGACAGGAAGTATCACAACTAGATGCTGACAGACTTGACATTGATACAAAAAGATGGTTGCAGATGGATCAGAACAAAATTTGTCATCCATCTTCTTGCTAACAACATAGATTCAACTAGGTGCCTCAGCTCATTAAGTACAGAGCCAGGCATCATTTACGCTATGAACATAGTCTGTATGTCAAATCGATACACCCACCCCACCACCACCCCACCCCCAAAAAAGGAAGAAATACATAAAATCCTATGCTGACCTTTACAGCTGGAGTTGTTGGCAGAAACAAAGAAAGGCACTGACTTGTTTGACAACCTTCGGCATCTACAGCAAATATCTTTTATAGTTATTAATTAGGAAATAGTGAGGAGTTTTAGGAATAAGGGTATGATTATGTGACATGAAGAGGCAAAAATGTTATTAAGTAAAGGAAAAGTAAACTGAACTCAAACATCTGAAGATATTTATTGAAGTGCTCATTGCTGGATAAACAGCTCATCAAATACAAACACAACAGGGGAAGAATTGCATGAATATTGTCTTCCTGGGAAATCAACTGTTTAAGTCTTTTTTTAAATTGTTTCTTTTGTATTTCTGCAATCATATATACTTTATACCACAATTTAGTGTATTGCACTTCATACCATTCTTTTGTGTATATGAAAACACAAGCACCCAGACTTATATCCTAATTAAGAGCACTCCTCATTTCGGGTACAAAGGTGCTTCCCAGTCTTACTGCCACAGGAGGAAAAAAAAAAAAAAAAAGCTGCTGAACTCAAGAACCACACTAATATGTTTGTAACACTACAAGAAAAAAACATGAAAAAAGCCACAAAATATACTTTTCGCCTCACTCAGTAGATGCACAAGGAGGTGAGGAGAGCTGAAGGAAACAGGGACACAATAACAAGCATCTGTAAACTAAAAGCCAGGATGTGGCAATTATATGTTGGTTTTTATTCAGCGATAGAAAGAAGCCTTCCAAGAGGATGACTAGCCCCTCAGCTCAAAGTGCAGTGGGGCACATGCCCTCCTGGTTTATCCCTACTGCACAAGGGACAGATACAACCAAGGTGCTGACGCAGATACAAGAGACACTTCATGCTCTACACTGATGATGCAATTACTGGCCACAGGAGAGGACTTTTTGGAGGGAACAGAGATAGCAAATGTAAAATCTGGAAAGTTTTGATTGTTCCTGGCATGAACTCCAATGGATTCCACTGTCCTGTACAAGAACTAGTCTAGTCCCAGAGAAGAATGACCAGGAACCTCATTTCTTCAGCTGCAAGTATGTGTTTAGCAGAGATAAAGTTAACTCACCTTTCAGTATCTTTTCTTTTTTTTTAATTGTATTATTTTTTTTAAATCAAACATTAAAGTATCTTTGAACAGCTCAATACAGTTAGGAGATTCTGGCTTGAAGAGACATGGTTCATTTTGCAGACTCGTCTGACAATACCTCCTCCCAAAACACACGCTCATACAGCTATAAAGTTTTCAGGAAATGCAAACTATTTAATCTGCTTTTCTCAGGGTTTCTGTTCCTGGAACCCTGTCCTGCTAATGCATTACCATTGGCACAGCAGAGTGGGGGTACCAATGAGGAGAGAGAAGATGCTTCTCACATCATCCCTGGTTACATATACCAGATCACAGAGACTCTTTCATATGCATTTCAAAACACACCTTTTTCTCCAATCACCTTTATTCAATCAATTTTCAGGTGAGCTGTACTAAAATGAAGTAAAATTATCAAAACTGAAAGGACAATTCAGGAGTATTCAGCAGCAACTGAAGATCTGTCATCACTAATAGCACACAAACCTGTTTGTCTAGAAATGTACACCACTTTGAGTACCAAGTATCGAAATATCCTAAACTTGTCTTGACAAGCTAGGAAATAAACTAAGACATGTCTGTTCAGAACAAGGATATTCTTTGCCTCTTCAAGAAGTCATCCCCTTCTTTACTCACACTCTGTAAAAGGGGGAAAGGCTTACCTCCACATCCCACATCTGAGTACTTGCTCTGAAAACATTTTTTTTTTTAATTTTGACTCACACCAAGCATTATATTCTAATCTAATAACGCTAGTGGAAAACTAAACTCTTACCAAGCACCTTTTCCCCTGTACATGCAGGGTTGCTCATATATGCCGTTTATTTTTTGTTTACTGTTTTTTCTGAAAGGCAAATAGTTGATTTGTTTTGAGAAAAAAAATATACATAAAGACTTTTGTAAAGAGAACTACCTCAACATTTAGGATTCTCAGTACTAGCACCTTTAAAGGAACAGGATTTCCTTGCGCCCTTTCTTGCTTTTCATCGTAAAGAAATTTCTAAATACATGGAAATTTTTATGCTAAGACATGTTCATGTTTAAAAATAAAGCCAAACTTAATACATGAAGCTTGGAATAAAGCATATATATGGTCAAATCAAAGATCTAGATAAATTATTCAAACAAAAATTATTTTTGTTCTCTAAGTATGATTAAAAAAAAAACACTAACAACAAAAATAACCACTGAACAACTGAAAAGTGAGATTTCAAAACCTGTAAAAGCCACTAATATTCCCTATATCTTTCTCACATTTAGTGTAGTTCCAGATTCAGGAAAGATTAATATCCATTCAGACCGAGACTAATAAAAATACTTAAAGAGCAGGTAAATATAACCACAAAAACCCTCATTACAGAGCTAAGAAGAAGAATTCTGTGTAGACTAATTCCTAGTTTTTGAGATTCCTAAACAGCTGCCTGTTCTCACACACCTAAAACTATTGACTATCTGTATGTAATGGCGTAGGTCCTCAGCTTTAATGGCATTGTCCTCAGGATCATAATACCTTCCCCTTTCTATTGTTATAAAAAGGGCGACATTGATCAGAATTGGATCTTGGATCTCCAAATGGCATTCACACACTAAATCCAACTGCATCACTTCCAGTCAAGTACATACCACATACAGTTGGAGCAGAGAGACTAAAGGAGAAGAGAAAAAACACGAATCCTTTGCACAACCCTGTCAATGGAAGTATAAAGGCATATGTAGTATAGCAGTTTTTTGAGTTTTGCAAGGGATTGCCTTGACAGCCCTGAGCTACCTTCTCTTTCCCCGTTGCTGGTAAGAAGTCCCTAGACAAGGTATGCTTCAACTCTATGCAGATACACAAAGAACTGAAGAACTTTAAGGAGGGAGGTACCAAAGAACAGCAAAATACACACGGCAGTTACACAGACGAAAACATTCCCTCCAGATATTTTTCTTAATTTTAGCAGAAACTTACATAGATTTTATCTTGCTGATATCGCTGGAATAAGTTATGCATAATAGAGCCTTCATGGAGATCTACTAGTGCTGCCATATCTTCCACACTCTCTTCACTTGTCTGATGCATAGGCGTTACTTTTTGGTGTGTGATCGTGCTCTGTTTATAAGTGAATACCTGAAAGAGTAAGAAAAGAAAAAAAAAAAAAGTAATCAGAGAACACATTCAAAAACTTTTATCTGAGAAAGAAGCTTTCATAACAATTTATATTCCCTATCCAGTTCATCTGTGTGCAGACTTGCAAAATATAATAGCCTGCCATTCATACTTTCTTCTAATGCTTCTTTCATAGTAATTAAAACTCCAAATACGCGCACAGGGGTCATATGAAACTATCGCATACTGACAATACACTGAGGTCTTTTCTGGGCAAATGGAATCCAGCTTTACACTGGACTACCGTAAGACTTTATTAGGAGAAAAACACACCAAGCAAATAATCATTCCCCAAAAATCCAAGCCCAACCAACCAAAAAAAATCCCCCATTCATTACAGTAAACCTCAATATACTCAAACTACTCTGGGGGAAAATGTTTTACACTGCAAAACAGCAAATAAAAATTATGGATCAAGCAGGCTACTAGTGTTTGTATGTTTCATCTGAAATCCACTCAAATGTTTCCATTCAGTTTCAGGTTCTGATCAGGACCACTACTGGGTTAAGTCATTCTTCCTAAAGTAATTAGCACGCTAAATTTACCATGCAGCAGATATTTCTAAATGAATGGCTGGACCAATTTCTAATTAATGCACTTTTAAGATGAAATTCTAAAGCCTGCTCCAAATGGACAGTGAAAGCCCCCCCCCCAAAAAAAAACTAATTTAAATACTCTGTCATAAAACACTTCTATGTATCTTTCGTAAAACTATGACAAGTACGCTCTGAAGATGTACATATCCCCAAACTAGTTATACTTTTATGAATACTGCCATCACTAAAGATCATAAAACAATTGCTTAGGAACACTGCTTCCCATTTCCTTTTAATTTACATCTTGGCAACGCATCCTTATAGACATATGTCTGCATCTCATAGCCAATGCTACTTTGGCACCACTAGTCCCTGCTAACGTCATTTTGTTGCAGTCCAAGAAAGTCAAGTATGGGGGTTAATGCAAATATTTTAATAATGTGGAATACTAAAAAACCAAACTTTACAAAATCCTTTGAAATAATATTTATAAAACTGACTGAAGGAGTGCAATAAGCAGCAGCCCAGTTGTTCATGAGCACCGCAGGACTGCCTGTGCAGGCTGGGGATTACGCAGCCGTAGAGAAGGGAACAGTTTTGCTCAGGAAAAGAAAACCTATCAAAGATTTCTCCAAATAAAAACATATGTATGCTCCTGCTAATGAAAGGCTGAACAAGGATAGTTGCATCACCACAGAATGCCATTTAGGAAAATAGCTTCCTGACACTCGCTGCTGCATAATTTTGTCTGTCCTGCTGAGACAATTGAGAAAAAGACATTGAAGAAGCAACAGGCGGAACACAGAACAGACTGAACACAGAAGCTTTGTATAGGATAACCCAACAGCTGACTGAGGAGAATTGCCCGATGAAATCTGTTCATTAAGATCACATCCCAGCCTGAATGTACCAAATGTTGGCACAGACCACTGAACAGTTAGAGCTGTCATATCAACAGAAAGTATACTGAGGGAAGGCTGGGGGAAAAAAGATGTAGGGAACAGATTTCTAACAAATGCTGGAAGGCAGCGCAAACAGCGACGGAACATACAAACAAACCATTAGAAAGTTCCTAAAGATTCAGAGGATCCAAAACACAACCCCTGGCTGCAGGAAAAGACAGACACCTAGTGATCTAGGGAAGTATTTTGTGGTGAACAACTGTCAAGATGACAAGACAAGCATTTGTACAGGGCAGATGTTGGCCAGGACGGAGAAAACAGCAACTTCTATAGGCTGCAGGGGCAAGCGGTCCAGATATCTAAAGACTGAACGAACTGTGAAGACAATGAATTGACAGCAAAACTTTGGGGCTGAAAACAATGTTAGCAGTCTCAAGACTAACCATAAAGAGCAATTTGGAATTAGAGATAATTACATTTCAAAAGTAATAAACTGCAGCTCCTAGCTGGAAGAACCATGATGAAAAAACAACGGTTAAACCGCAGAACAAAGAATATCTTAAGGTGGAATATTTCAAAATAAAAGGGATTTAAGCAGAGCAAGTCTGCGAAAAGTAAGCACCCTAACAGAGGCCATGTATCAGCATAGAATTAAAACTGAAAGATACACTCACTAAGAGAACTAAGAAACCAAAAGGGTATGGCATATCCTGTGAGTGCAGGTCATGTGAACATGAAAAGGACACAAAACATCACTTCTAGGAGGAGAATTTTCATACCTGCGATTTCCATTCTTTGATATGCGATGCGTAGGTTAATAGGGTATGCAGAGCAGTCCATACATCACTAAGCTAATTTATTAACATAAGGAATTAATAAAAATGCACCAAGAAAAACAACATGACAATCGACCTGTGAGTGGCAGAACTATTGAAGATGGTCTTACAGGTTCATCTTTCTCACTCAAAAGATGTTTTCTATTTTCTCTTGCTCAGGCTGGTCTTTCTCATACTTCCAGCTCTTCCACACGTTGTCTTCTTGTTTGGATGAGGAAATCTCTGTAAGCTGACTCAGAGATACGCTTCTTTATCAACCAGCAAGAAAATACACTGACTGAGCATAGTGGCTGTTGCCCTGACCAGAAAGAGCAAGGGCCTCTTCCCTACCACTACGGAGTCGCTTTTTCTTTTTTTTTTTTTTTTTTTAAAAACAGAACCGTGTATCCTTCAGATTTCCTACCTCCACTCTAAAACTTCATCAGTCATCTAACAAGATCAAAGCCACTAGACAGCGCAGCAAGATCATATGCATAGACCTCGTTTCCTTCAAATGGGCTTCTGGTAGCCCTGCTGCTCAAGCCCTGAAAGGTCTGCTCTGTTTTTTTTCCATCTTGACTCACGCCTTTATCAGGATAAATATGTGAAAAAGCTGCCTTGAACTTTATCGTTACTAATTAGAAGGTCACGTTATGAAATACTAGAGCAGATGAAATCCTCAGGAAACAGGAATTGAGAGCCATTCTACAGGGTCAGCGTGCAGAAAAGGAAAACGATCAAGTAGGCTCCCGAACTTTACGAAGAGCATGTTGGCAGAGCACAGGAATGTCCACCCTCAAGGATCTTGCCAGCATTTGTGGAAGGTCAAGTAAAGCATGCAGGAAACTTGGAATGAGATTTAAGACAAACCTAATTGAGAATTCAGCAAAAACTTCTTTCCTCTCAAGATATAAATGGACCAAGATAACAAACATGCTGAATACATGAAAAACTATAAATTAAACCCTAAGAGAACATGGAAAATAAGAACTCTTGAAGTTACCAGGAAGTGAAAATTAGAGGTTGAGATAGGAAGGAGCAGTGCAAAGAGCAGCAACAGAACAAACTCAAGAAATACAAGACAAAATAGTGAATCCAGCTAAACAACAGTAAAGAGTATCTCAATGGGAAAGGAGAACACCACTTCAAAGCTGCTGAACTGTCCTTCCCATGCCTTACTACTGCTGTGATGAACAAACCAAAAACGGACTCAAATGCTTTCAGGAAGTCACCCGAAAACCCAGGGCCCCTGGGTGACACAGAAAAAACGCTGTAACAGGTACTCTGGGGTTCTAAAATAACGCAGACAGGACTATCATATGCCCAAGTATTACCAGCTTGCTGAAAGGAGAACCACATCTGAGGACTAGAGGAACACCGGCTAGTATCAGTCTTGAGGAAGAAAGTGAACATGACTATAAGAAACTAATCATGTGCTGCTGAGTCAGATTTCTTTCTCTAGTTAAAAAAAAGATAGATTGAATAGACAGTTAAGTGAGTACAGAAATATCTGAATGAACATTAAAAACAGGGTCATGCACAGAAAGTGTGAAAACAAAACACTCTGGTGTGCTTTTGAAAGCCCATTTCAAAGCTTTGATAATACGGCTCTACGTCTTGATTCATGCCTATTTAGAAATCACCAGGATTATTAGTTCAACTCTCTTTTTTTCCAGAACTGGGTAAAATTCATTACCCTTGTTGTGAAAGAGACATACCCGGAGTAGTGTCAAGGTCCACCTGCTCCGCAACCATGCCACCCGTAGCACTTGTCAGAGCTAAGACACAATGTTAAGCCCTAGATACTGGGAGTAGGAACTATACTCATACTTTCAAAAGGATTACACAGATAAGAAAGCAGGACAAGTAGAAAAAACGAACTTGTCATCTCATGAGAACATTAGCCTTGCTTGCAAGATCAAGGAAAAAAGTTACAGGGAAGTCCTCGGCAGCACAAAGGCACTCCAGGTCATGAGCATGACCGCATCGCGCATGCCACGCAGATTCCCATACCGCCCTCTGCAATGCCATCCCAATCCCCTTTTTTTTTTCTCTTTGCAGAATACACCAGTGAGACACTCTCTAATACACTGTAGGAAGCTGGAGAACTTCCAACACCATGCACCAAGATGAAAGGTGAGACTGCAGATGAACGCTAGGTGAAGAGGGTTTTGGTGGTTGAAGTTTTCTGAAGGGTTTTGTTCCAAAATGATGGAATGCCCTGGAATAAACCATTTCATACGGGACTATCTAGAAAGCCGGCAGCTCTTAAATCACATGTTAAGACAAAGACATATAATGAAAATGATGGCTTTATTAAATAAATACTTAATTTTGCCTATTCACAAATACTGCTGCATCAGCAATGCAATACTGTAATCCACAATGTGCAGCATTTATTAGGTAAGTCTGTATCTTCATATTTTGTTATTTTACATGAATATACTCTTTGAAATCTACGCATGAGCTTACTGGAGAATTATAGCAAGTAAAGAAAACAACCCACCAACAAGTCAGGTGTTTGAGGCACACGATTACAATTAATTTCACTAATGCTTTTAAAAGACCAAGAAAACCAGCATGAAGACCTTAATATTTCTCACTTCTTTATGCTGAAAATGACATTATCCTGTGCAAGTAATCTGGCATGAGAAAAGATAAGAAGTTTTTCCAGTATTCCGTTGAAGGAGGATACCACAAAACAGTGTCTAATTTGTTTTCTGCTCTTACAAGTCAGCCCTAAGCTCAAGATCTAATGAAAATTACATTTTAACAAAAGATTTTATTCATAATGCAATTTTATTAACACCAGGAAAGAACATCAGAGCAGGCCCTCAATGACAGGAGCACACATGCTTTCTCTCTCAGTGCATCAGTTCATGACATGATGCCAAGTGACAAAAACCCTGCTTGAATGAGGTCATTAAGCAGTATCAAGGGATTTCACAATAGCTGAGTCAAGTGAATTTAGGATAATGCTGAATTAGGTGCTTAGGTAAGGCACATCAAAAAAACCCACACGATCCCTATTTCTTGCAAAAACTACAAGTCACACTCAGGTTTCCCAATCTGTACAGAGCCAGTACAAAATCAAATCTCTCACTGTGTTTGTCAGAAGGCAGCTGGCTGTTTATTCAGATGCTGATGAACAATATTGGATGGGAGGAAGGCCAAAAGTAGGCTAAAAGTTTCCTAATCAACAAATCGGTATTTGAGTTATGTCAGAATCTTCATAATTTTAGAGAGATTTCTATGCGATTTCTATTTAAAGGCAGAAATAAGTCTGTCCACACCTTGGAAGCCCCGACCCAAGCTACAAGATTTACGGAGTCTGCTCTCTGAAAGCAATGCAAGATCATCTACTGGAAAGCTTACATGCTATGAGCATTTTAAAATAGCCTCTTTTATACAGCAACCTGAACTCTTGTCCCTCCCAAACAAAATTCGTAATCCATACAGGCTCAGTTCTTTTTTTTTTCCCCCAGAAGTTTTTTTTTTTTTTTTTTTTAATGAAAACATAGCTTAACTTCATGGAAATAGATTTTAAAAAAGTGAAGACTTTAACCTCTGTCAAATGAACGCAAACAGCATCCACCATATCTCCTCCCCTGGCTAAGGAACCCAGCTTTTGGCTCCCGCCCCACCACCAGAGAAGCCCAATCCCCCCCAGAAGACATGAGGGCGACCTCACAACGCGGTGCTGGAGCCAGGGCAGCGACTGCTGGCAAGGGTGGTGATGAGGACTGGCTTCTGGTTAATGCCCAGTACTGATACCACAGGGCTCATCAGCACCTGCACACCTTAGCCCTTCGCTGTCACCTGCACTGTTGCAGCAAGTCCACAGGGGCTTTTTTTTTTTTTTTTGGTAAGGGCAACAGAAAAGGAGCAACCAACCTCCCTCTGCTGCCCTCTTCTAGCTAAGAAAACTTTGTCATCCCCTGACGTACTTCATAAACTGCAGGGTTTTACAGAAGGTAAGACAGATTTGTACATGGAAAAGAGAAATACCAAAGTTGTGTCACACACTCTGTTGAAGTTGTTCGAATTCATGTAGCCAGAAAGATTACAAAAAATATAGGAGTTTAAACATGAAATTCAGTAAGATGCAGAAGGTGAACGCAAAGAGGTATTGTACAGATGTCATCTGGGAGACAGGCTTACAAAGTATAAAAAATACAACCAAGAAACAAAACTTACACTGCCTTTGACGCTAGCAAATCAACTACTACAGTGTCTGGCCAGCCCACAGACACCAGAAAGCAAAGTTAATTGTGACCCAAACTTGAAACCAACAGACTTCCTCTCATGGTCCTGGGGGCTTGCATACCTGTGGTTTTTACAAGGTAAATCCCAACTTCCCTGGTGATGCCAGTGAAAATCCATGACTTGACAGAAACTCCAGCTGACTTGGCTCATATGTTTAAGATATCAGTGCCCTCAGTTTTCGACAGCATCTTTTTGCTCTCAGTCGCTGACCCCACAGCAGAGAGAGGAGAGGTGAACACAGGCCAGTGAAATACACAGGACTGTACACAGAAACATTCACTTAAAAATATCAGCTTTTTTCATTCTCTGCTGTTGGTCCGCATTGAGGATCATCATTTGTGTCTGCCTCGTGTTTAGAAGTTAAAAGAACGCAATAAATCTTGAAAGATCTCTTTATTATACTTGACTCCAACTAGAAACAAGAGGCCTTGAGCTCACATTACAAACTGTGGAATGCAGCATTCCAGGGAGAAAAATAAATCATTAAAAGCCCAAGGACCCAGAGATTAAAAACAAAAATAAAAATCTAGTAGTTTACTTCCCCCTCGCCCCCGGAGAGATCTACTGTCTAAATGGACATTTTAAATACAGGACAAGGAGTCTCTTATAAATGAAAAGCAATTTAAGATCAAATGTAAAGCAGATTAACATCCAGCATTTTAAATTCTATGGTTAGTAGGACAACAGTGTGACCCAAGAAATGCTTCTGTCCAATAATTTACTGTTTCTCTGTAAGAGCTGACCTTAGACATCCATCCCATTGTCCCAAAACAATTTTTCAGGCAACAAGATGTACCAGAGCCCAAGGCTTGCTTTGATGTAATACAATTTAATCTTTTTCAAAACAACAAAAAGCCACAATTAAGTTTCTTATCTATTAAACAGTGAAGGAAAATTAAATAATTTTATGTAAGACATTTATTGATGTTAAAAAAAAAATATTACCAACTAAACTGATATTGTCACTACTGTAACACTTGCATTTTCTTCAGGCAAATATCTCATACACGTCATTGAGAAGCAGCTTATTGTCCCACCTGTTTTACAAAATTCCTTCCCACCTACCCTGGGAATCACCTCCCTCCCCATCCTCCCTTCCCAGTTAGATGTTAATCATGACCTCTAAGGCAAAATGTCTGGATGTCCACTCTGCATATTATTGGATCTACCAAACACAGTTCTTTACAATCCTCTAGTTTGCTTTTACCTACCCCCTGCTCACTTCAGTTCCACACAATTTCTAGGCTTAGTTCCTCCACCTCAAATCAACTAAACTTCTCCCAAACTCTTCCCCTCAACCTCCCTTTCATAAAACTTCTCGGACTTGCCTGGGCCACCTGGGACAGCAGCAGCTCCCTAGGCTCACGTGCTGGAAGCCTGTCACATTGCCTTTCCCCACCTCTTTCACTAACCTCTACCAGCTATGGCACCAGCGATGGCTTGCACCACCTTCCCTGAACAGCATCACCACTACAACTTTGGCATTTTCACACCCACACAGAAGCATCCCTTTTTGCTTCTGAACTTCACAGTGTGGAAAAGCAAGCTGTCAGGCCAGCGAGCCCAGCTATCACCACAGCAGAGCTCATCAAATCTGCTAAATCACACCTCTTTGTTCTTTCCCTACGTGTTGACCAATGTCAGTGAGCTTGTCTGATCAAGACTTCCCACCTAATGCCTATTCTGCAAGGGTTATTTCAAGACAGTTTACTCCACACACCGAGCTGTTTCCATTTGCAGACAAGCTCTATCATCAAGTACAGACAAGCTTTCAATTAGAGGTTCAGTGCTTATGACCCTTCAATTGAGCTTGCCTACACAGACAATAAAGAAATTTAATTCAAATTAAACACATCAATTTTACCTAGATTATACTACAGTAAGCCTCTAGGCAGTCCATGCTAATTTCAACTAGAAAAAAGAAGTGCATCTTCAACTTTCCTTGCAAGTGACCTTGTATAACCTACAGCTCTCTGCACCCAAAGACACCACAAAGCTCCATTTTTAAGAAGTCCACCCACCTATAAATACTGTGACCATGGTGCTGCAGAAAACCTGAAACATTCCTGGCATGTCACCAGCACTTGCTTAGCCATGGAAAAGTACCCCTTTCTGTCTGTGAACCGAAAAGTGGAAGGACTGCAGCTGCCCAGGCTTTCCCAGAATGTGTAGCCAAAAAAAAAAAAAAAAAAAAAAAAGATAGTTCAAGGGCAGAGGGCAGAAGACAGCCTACGAGATGAGCCTTCGGCTCCCTGCCAGACAGCAGGTCAACCGCAGGGCCTGAATGGGAACCCAGCTCTGAACACATCATAAGTCATGGACGAGGCCTCCAAGCTGCAGGGCACTGTGAGATAGAGCAGAAAGTAGATCCAAGCACCTACCAGCAAAATGAAGAAGGGTCCAGACCAACCCGTCCTGTGGCTCACTCCTCCATCTGGCCGGGGACACCCCACAAAGTGCCCCGCGTCAGCACTACGAGAGCATCCCACTGTAAGCAGCAACCAGAAAACAGACGTAACAGCAATACTCCCCTTGATGCCAGCATGCACTGCCTTAACTAGCTAAGGACAAGGGGATGAAAACCCATGATTCCTTCTCTGAAAAGAAGGCCAAAACATTCAAAATAAATAAATAAATAAATAATAAAAACCAAACCAACAAAGAAAAACCTCCTCATCCTTTATCTGTCATTTGCCACACAATAGAAAGTGCATTTACGGACAATGCAAGGCACTGAAAGCATTAGTTTGACTGTCAACATCAGTTAGAGCTCGAGTGAAACTCCCTATTTTAAATTCATATTTATTCAATGATTCATATGAGATAAACAATGATTATTAGGAACTGAATGAACAAGAAAAAATTTGAATAAAATGCCCTGCTATCAAGAACTGGAACAACTCTGTTCAATAAGCAGCCTGCAAATTACACCAGCTTTTTTGAGGCACACAGTAATTAATCTCAATGAGTCTTTTCTTCTAAAAAAGAAGAAAAAACCTGCAGGCAGCTGACTGGACTGCCTCTGAGTCTAGAATATGAACAGTCTTTGTGCAATGCTGCAGTAATAAAATCAGAGGCAATGTTTACGTGGGAGCTTGAGCTCTGCAGGGCCATTCCTGCAAAGCAAGTCTCGTCCTGGATGAACGCTCACTGAAGAAGGTTACACCCTGATGAGGCCCTCTGGGATGCAGAACAAAACCAGAGCAACGTCTACATAATCCTTTTGGCCTCATTCTTCTCTACTTTCCTCTCCGCCCCATGCTTCATACAAACTGACCTGCGGGCACAGATGGTGCCCAGACCCTGCAAGGACCTTCCTTCCTGCTCAGTGCACCTTCTGATACTCTCCCTACAGCTGCTGAAGGTAGGATGGTGAAGGAGGATCATGGGTGAGGTCTCTGCACAGACAACTCCTCTGGGAACCAGGCTATCACAGCACCCCAACCACCACCATCCAACTCGTCTGCTCCCATACACTCACTTGGCTTTGCTGTCCCAGACAGCAAAGATGGAGAGCCAGCATGCTTGGGACAACACAAAAAAAAAGGAGATTCTGCCATAGCATCAGCTATAAAAACTAAAACATTCTTGCAGCATCCTCCTCTCCAGCTGATGGGCTCAGGAGCTCACAGCAAGCCTGCTGCAGGAGGTAAATCAAACTTTCAATTAACTGACTGCTCTTCAGCGCAGCCAACGCCTAAGCAAGTACATAACATTAAGGAACATGAGAAGAGGTAAAGCACAAGTGCTGGCAAAGGATGAAGTACAGCTCTTAATAAAACATGAAAACAAACATTACCAGAGATGCCCTAAAACATCAGTCAAATAACATAATACAAAACAATAACACTGACGGATATTTTTCCTGAATCCAGAGTTGAAGGCAAAAATGCCTACTGCATTATATATTTTTGTGAATTAAAGATTTTACAACCTGCATGTGCACAGAAAAAGTTCACATATACGCAATTTCAGCCTTCAGATCTCCCAACAACATTAACTATAACAGTCTCGTAAACTAAGTATGTTTCCATTTTATTTTAGTTTCTTCAAACCTTGTCTTGGTTCCTCCCACTATAAATACTGCACAACTCACAGCAACAATATTTGATTATATTCAAATCACTTTTTAATCATTTGATTTTTTGTTCACAACGGCAATGTTTCAGTATTACTTTCCCTTCTTCACTTAAAAGCTGTCTTTTAGATCCTTCTGTATTGACAGCTTTCCAGAGAAGCAGAATAGGCAAAAGGTTAACATGACAGTAAACTGGTAGAGCTCTGAAATCATCTTTGAGGGACTAATTTCCAAGATCATTTGATCCCACTCTGGTGGGATGCAGACACGAGCCTAGTATTATTTTTGCTTGTTTAAAAAAATAGTTTTAAGGGTGGCTTTTTTTTTTTTTTTTTGTGTTATGACAAAAAAATCAGAGTATGAAGGATTGGTACAAGGCTCTGTATGAGTTTGCAGGAATTCTGAAAATGAAAATGTAAATCCAAACCGAAGCATAAGCTATTCATTTTTAACAGACAAAACCCAGAGTCCCTTTCTACAATTTTTTTAAAGCTAACTTTTAAGCTTTTTCTACACTATCACCAATTGCCTTGTAAAGACAAACCAAAAACCCCACTTTACTGGCAACAGGTACTCTGCACTCCTATCCATGCCCCTGCCAGTGTTTACTGTTACCATCCCTGAAAACAGGAACTGTGTAACAAATGATCCAAATACCATGCAAACCCCAGCCACTGTAAGTCTCTCTCACTCCCATTTTTCCAAAGAGCAGAGAGGCTTTTCATTAAGCTAGCGTTTACCTGTTCTTGCAGGTTGCCTGTGGTGTGAGGTTTTGACACAGTTACACTGCTAGCTACAGAGCCAAGGGCATGTTTTATTCACAGCCCAAAGCTTCTTCATTGAAGGATTCCTTTAAAGAGGTGGCTGTCTATTCAACTCCCTTTCCCCAAAAACGTTAAATATATAATGTTAACTTACATGTTGGGTTGTGGGGGTGGAAAGAGGAGAAATTCAAGCCCTGAACACAATAAGCTCCTAAGGACATGTATCTATGAAAGCAAATAGGTACATGATGACACACAATACATAATGGAGAATGTTCAACGCAGAATTACAGATAGGTGAACGTAAAAGGTGGCATTTCCCCTGAACCTAAGCATACAGCAGTTTCTATGGTAGCCTTGTGAACAAGTCTACGCTATTTCAAAGTCAACTTTTATCATGAATACTCATTTCAAAAGAATTCGTCAGCCTTTCAGGAAAGTGCTACCTGAGGAGAACACAGCACAGCCACTCCCTCCACTATCTTCATTAATTCAATTAAACAACAGTCAGGATTTCTTTCACCTCTGGCTGAACATAACTGGAAGATGTCCTTAGATGACATGGGGAAAGGGTGACACCTCCTTTGCTACATGCCTGTTCCGACACAGAGGTAATTAATTACAGGGTATGCAGCAACAGACCAACCCTCACCAGGTCTCCAAAGCTGCCTTTCAACCTATCCGAATTAGCTCTGGGTCCCACAGCAGCATAGTTCCCTCCACCCAAGCATGTGCCCCAACTACCAAAAAAATTTTTTTTGCTAATAGTGTTAGCAATCTGACCTTTAGGTAGTGTATCAATGCCTATGATATCCATGCATGGAAGTACTGTCAAATCAAAAACCAGGGGCAGGTAGTATAACCACAGTCAGAATTAGCTAATGCCATTGGCACAGCACACGAAACCTGTATAAGCGTTGGCGAGAATGGCACAGCCTAGGGACAGAAGATGTTTTAGCCACATTGCATAGACTACACTGGAGCTAAATCTTACCTGGCTCCAAACAGTGCCAGTATCACATCCTGTAAACACAGTGCGTGAGCTGGGACACCAGTATGTGTGGTTCAAAGACACGTGGTAGTCCCTGTATGGAACCAGCCTGGGTCTAAGAGGGGATCAATCGTTGACTTGGCTTCACTGCTCACCTCCTGTGGCTCAGCAGTAAGGCCGGTGACAGCTCCACAACGTGACAAGGAGACAGTGGTGGAAGAAGCCCTCATGCAGCACAGTGGAAGGGTTTACTGGCTTTGCCACAGCACAGCTGAGATGGAGAGGCAGCTCATTTTCAGCTCTGCACCACAGTGAACTGTCTTCCTGGACATTGGGACGCTACAAACCGCGACACCAGGTCCACAGTGCTGGCTCTGTGGTTAGGTATGGCTATGTTGTACTTCCCAGCACGTCCTGCCCAAACTTGGGGTGCCTCACATTCTTATTTCTCCAAGAAGATGGCTGTATACCAAACTTTCAGCTTCAATCTAGAAATTAAAAAGTAGACACTTCCAAAGGTTGGAGGGGAACCAACCGGCATATGATTTACTGCAGAAATGGCTGCAGGAGCCTGCAAATCCTCTGAAAGGATACTCTGGCAATAATCCCTCCCGAGGGGCACTGCCCGCCCATATCCTACCCGCAGGGCCTCAGCGAAGGCCTCCGTGCGGGCAGGGGACGGGGCGACAGCGCAGCGCCCACCGATCCCAGGGGCAGTGGTCTGCCCAGTCCACCTGGCAGGGACAGCAGGGGGCTGGGGAACGCTGGGGGAAGGGGGCAAGCAGCGGGAGCAGTTGTGAAACAGCAAGCAAGAAGTATTCTGTACAATATGTTAACTATTCACGAAGGTTTCGTTGTCACAAATCAGCACAAAAGTTATTATTTTTAGAAAGCCCAAAGCCACCTTATTTTAAAGCCCTAAGAGTTCATTTGGCCCTTAGCCTTCACCCTGGGACGAGCGTGGTTAGGCACCAGCAGCCGGCCACAGGCGGCCCCAGGGGAAGCACCACCGGTCAGCCAGCGACGCCACCCGTGTGGGCCTGCCGCAGCTGGGCCTCCTTCCGTGCTCTGGCTCCGACGTGCTCATAAAACCACCACGGCTCTTCGCCAGGTGTGGCGCGAAGCAAAGGTGACGGCTCCAGGATGCCCAGGGCTCTGGCGTTCGCTTCCACCAGTCGGGCACGATGCTCCCGCAGCACGGCGCCCACCAACACGCCCTGCTAGGTTAAGCCGCAGCCATCATCAGCAGGGAAACCTGACCGCATTAAATCATGCAGTAAGGGCCCTCCACCCCCCAAACACGGTTAGCTGCAGCAGGAAGAAACCCTGCTGCAGGAGAGGCCCAAACAGGTTTGGACAAGCGTGAAACGAAGCTGCGTGCTTCTTCCGACAGCAGAGAGCTGGCCGAGCGCTTTTCCGTACAAGCGTGGAACCATCACCCACGCCCCGAGAGGACGAGCAGCCCCCATGGGCCGGGATCGCATCGCCCTGCGCCCATCAGGGGCTGCTACTGGCAGCTCATTTACCAGCTCTGCAGATTTTCCTCTTGTGACTCCTTTTTTGCCCAGTTGTTTGTTTACTGGGTGGGTGGGTGTGCTGGGGTGGGGGGCACCACACATCTGAAATCTTCCAGACCTCCTCTGCCCAAGGACAGCTCTGGCTTCAGATCAACAAACACAGCTGACTATTTCACAGTGTTCAGTCATGAAACCATGGGGAAGAGAAAGGGAAGTAGTGGAACAAGACAACAAAACATCTAATATATATTAAAAAAACTTGCTGCATCTTTTTTTTTTTGAAAAGGTGCAGAAATGAGGGGTGGGCAGGCTTAAAACGTGTAAACTCACAGAAATTTTAGGCTTTTGTGTACTTCTTTGAACTACTTGCCCACATACAACTTTCATTTGTAAGAAAATACAGTATTGGACATGAATGCACACTTATCCTGAAGTCCAAAATATTTGGACTGGGAACAAGAGAAATCCTGCTTAGTTACAAGCATCTACCACCATCGTCTTCTAATTTTCACTGAATAGGAGCATTAGTCAGACTGATTACCTAGATAGGCACTAATTATTTAGGTTCTCTCAAACATATGCTGATAAATTTGACTATTACTCAGACACAGTATACATTCCTAGATATGCTAGAGTGAGCTCTTTCTTTGAATGAAAGTTTCTTAGGACAAAAGCCACTTTTCTGCTATAAAATTTTACAGTGTCTGGCACAAAGAGGAAAAGACCTCTTGGAGATACTGTGGCACAAATATGAAAATACTACTGCATTTTAGCATGTCTGCTTCAGTGAAAGAAATATTATATTCTTTTGCCTGTAAAGCTTGGTTCCATTATAAGGACCAAGAATGTGGCAGGCCCAAAGACCCTTAAGAGATTCACAAAACGGCTTAAAATAAAAAAAAAAAAGAAGCTTTTCTTCTATCTTTCTTAGACTCAATACAACTTCCCCTCTTTACATCCTTAGAGAATACTGCATGCATTACTGCAAATTTCCTATTACTATACAGGTAAGACTCTCTTTTCATTGCACTTGTGAAGAGCCTGTGCCTATTAAATATGAAACCTTGAAAGTTTGTTGTTTTTTTTTTTAAAAAAAAAAAAAGAGGTAAGTGGCACTGCTAGAACTCAGCCATCCCAAGGCATGAATCAACAAGTATGGGCAGATGGAATGGTCAAAAGATGCAACAGATTTCAAAGTAGTGTCATAAGTCTTATTTTTTGACATGGATACTGCCTTGACACATGTGAGAACATGCATTATATACAGATAAGGAAAAGTTGTTTGTGGCTGTAAAAGTCTGACAGACTGTGCCTTAAGTCTCTCACAGAAAATCAGCATATAAACTGGTTGGCTTACATTTGAACTATGAACCTTCTGCCTTGCATGAAGCAAAAGAGCAAATTAACACATATGAAGGTGGCCTGTTTATTAAAATATGTGTAATTTGATTTCTCACAGCTAGCCTATGCTTACATTTGAAAAAAATATACATTACATACCAGATAGCACCTATGTGTATGTTTGAGGACCAGTTACAATTGGTTCATATGAAACAAGCAAAGAGCAATTCACAGCATCTCCCCCCTCCTCCACATAAGGGCAGTACTTCAGTAGTTATGCCAGAATTATGAAGGAGGCAGACAAGAAACATGTCTTATATTCAGAGGATTACTTGGTAGCTTTACACAAACAGAATATTGATAGTCCTAGAAAGAAAAAAACCATCCTTTTGCTGCAAAGAAAAATACACCAGCATTTTTCTTTCTTTGTAAGGATACTGTTGTTTGTTTTTGAATTGGTCTTGACAAATCTCAAGCACACGAAGCCCAAGCCTACATAATTTAAAATGTGCTAGATACAAGTTCAACAGCAAATATGGTGAGATTAAAATAGTAACATGCTGAGGTAAAGAGAGAAGAAACATTAAAATCAGACCACCTTTTCTGGTAGTCTGCTTGCATGGGAAGAAAGGTTGTGAAAGACATGGACAATACAACCTTTTGTATTACCAAATAGTGTTTCCCTCCACTTACCCTCCCAGGGTACTCTCAACTACTCAAACAGGTTTGTTTTACTGTGTTTTCTGATAAACATCACATTTTAAAACTCAGCTTTAGAGATCAATGGGAAAAGCTCTCCGGCAAGTGAGGAAAGGCTGTCTTTTCCCGTATCAAAATCAATGCTCTCTTCCCCTAAAGATGCCACCCCTCTCACCTCCCAGAACAGGCTCAGCTTATTACATGCACGATCTTGTCAAGGGTGCAGTCCTCTTGCTAGTATACAAACTATTTACTCTTATTACAGACGCTTACAGTGCGTAGTCCTTAATGTGAAAGAGGCTCTGAGAGTAGGGAATAAAGCAGCACGTCCACCTGGGACAGAGCTGAACTGATGGTAAATAAGCCCTGGAGAACCCCACTGGACTCCAGGCAAGCGCACGCCCTGGCACCTTGCACTGCAGGCACTAGAGAGAGCACAGATCTTCCGTGCTGCCACATCCCAGCCCTATTCTTCTAAAAGATAGAACTTGCTGCAAATTTCATATAGTCAGAAAAGTTCAATACAGTGTTGTTTACGATCTCTGGTTGAACGCAAGATGAGCAAAGATCTCTTTTTTTAATTTCTCATTTTAAGGCAAGAAAAACAAAAGCAACTTCTGCTGCAAGAGATGTACAAGAAAAAAAAACCTGAGTTGCTCTGGGTGTTTTTATCCACATAAGTTACAAGCTGATGGGTGTATTTGCCCTCACCTACTACAGTACAGCAAACAAGCTGTAACTTTGTTCTATAGGAGGTTTTTTTCAAAGTCAGATTTGAAGAAAAAGAATGTATTAAATTACTTCAGCTACCCAGTGCCCTAGCTACTGTCACGTTACCCTAAGAGTATTTACCTAACATAATCAAAGCTATTTCTCCCCTGCCCTTGTCTTATCTGTGTGTATTTCAGACCCAAGACCTAGACTTACAAAAGACACACTGGCAAAATCCAGTCACTTAGCTCCATGTGTAAACTCTCTACTCTTCTGATCACAGGATGATTTTTGTTACAAGTAGCTTTGGCCTGTGAGATTAAATCAAAAGTTTCTAGAAACATTCACAAGGGAATGCTTCAATCTTACAGGCAGAGATTATGAAGCTAGAGAGAGCATTATAATATTTTCATCTGAGCAGCTGCGTAACACAGAAAACAGACATACCTAAATTCAATTTCTATTTAGTAAAGCCTCAGCCATAAAATATTGCGAAACTCTCTTCTTCCCCCCGAAGGATCTTTCATTTACCACCATCTGTTTGGATATTCTCTTTCGTTATTCACAATATTAATTTAAACTAGCAGTAGAAACTTTTTCCCTGACTGACATTTTTTGTACAAGACTCATGGCTCCCAGTGCTTGCCCCACTGATTTTAGCGATGTTCTGAGTGTTTCTCAGCCTCGCTTATCCCCATTCCAGAGACACCAAGTCCATGGCACCAGTGATGTACCACAGCACACAACATACAAGGAAAGCTACTATCTATGGCGTGTGTAGCGAGTAAAGACCACGGGACAGGTATGCCTGCACAGTCACATACAGTGAGTAAAGAGGTACCACCGAATAACCAAGCTAGAGCATGGCCCCAGGACTGTAGTTCTGTTTAATATCAAGGCAATCATGAAAACACATCCTCACAGCAAGGAGCGATGCCTCACAAACCCACCAATGAAGAGATGTGCATCTGTGGATACAGCAGTGCAAGACTAGTTCCCACTACATTAACACATGCAGCACAGATGGACCCTAAGTAAGACATCGTCTTCTCAAAACTCAAATGCTCTGGACTGAAGGACAAACTCATGCCTCCAAGCGGTTAGGCTGGCTACAGCCAGGACAAAAAGGTGAAAGTAATACCAAATGGAAAGGAAAAAAAATGCACATTGCATTATTAGGACTTCTATACACAAACTTCTCCACTAAGTATTTTATTTAGAGTCATTTTATTGCCCCAAACCCTGCCTGAAGCTACAAAACTGAGGCATAACAGAGGCCAATTCAACAGAGGGTGATACTTCCCACTAACAAGAAAGCCATAGCACTCAGGGACTTCACATCTGCACTCCCAACTATCATCTTACTTTTTTAAAGGTCTGGTGAGAAGACATGACAAAGTAGTCAGGCAGTATTGAGCTGACTCACCATCAGGTGATTCATAACTAATGACTGACTCTGTATCAACCGCAAAATATGAAAAATGCTGTGATCCTACGAAAAAAGCCTTAAGATTCGTATTGCAAGCTCTTTTATTATCAAAACACGCATCGGCACCAGCATTAAAAGCAAGTTTCTTACACGCTAATGCAAATGTATACAAACTATTTAACCTTTGAAAAATACAATTTCCTAAAAGAATCCATTGATATATATACATATATTCCTTTCTTCCAGCATAGCAGAATGCTTACCAACTATTAAAAAAGACCCATTATTTATCTGTCACTCTGCATTACAATAGCTTCAAATAAAAATCTCTGTACTGATCTTTTTCTGCATTTTTCCATTAACATCCACATGCATAAACAAGGTGTGGATGAGCAGGCAAAGCATGCAAAGACCTCCATAGTCAATTTTATCAACAGAAGTTCAGTATCAGTGAGGAATTAACATCTCAGTTCAAAAGACAGGTAGGTGCAAGAAAACCATACTTGTTTCTGGTATGGTTTGAAAACTAATCTATCATAAGTTATTCTCTGAAGACCCCTGTATTGTTAGAAAATAACTACTGTTATACTGAAACTGCTCAATTCTGGAATTCACTCATCTGAAAAGCTCAGCTAAACAGACAAATTTGGTGATCCACCATCACAAACCTTGCACGTCTAGCAAATGCAACCGAAATTTACATATCTTGTGCTTTTATGAACAAATAATACTACACTATGGGGAGAAAAAAAAACATCCCACAGGAGCATACCTGTGGAATACCCACTTGCAATAGCCTCACAAGCATAAATACAAGTTTCCAATGTGCCGTATTAAAACACACTGCCCGTGATTTTGGACTACCTAGATTCCATTGCAGCTGAAATTTTCAGAGAAGGAAATGAATCTAAAAAGAGAAGTAAGGCTGAAACTCAGGTGCTAGAATTCAGGCACAAAACCTTACTATGAAGTAGTGCACAAGTGTAAACAGCTAGGAAGAAAATTAGCATCCTTAAATTAAGCTATGCAGGTTCACATTGTTATCTAAATTAGAGTGTCTGATTTCAATTACCATTATTTACAGGTTTTGATTTAAATGATTTGCCCAGGACCAAAATAGGTACCCTTATCAGAGCTTGCATAAAAATGGAGAATTCCCACTGCACCACTAGACCACGTCTACCAAAGATTGCTTCACCTTCCCAGGCAGGGACACATACCACACGCTCACGTAGCTCGAGCACCGGTGAAGAAAGCCTGTTCCTGTTAAGGGGAGGGCTTATAGCTGGACTACCAGAAGGCACTTCTTCACAGGACACCTCAAAGAAAGCACATGCCGGTTGTACGGTCCTTCAATTAGATTAAGTCAGATAACAAAGTTGAAAAAGCACTCTTCTTGATCCCCTCCATCTGCTGCAAATCGCAGCAAGGAAATTCAAACACCTCGGACACACCGCATTGCTGACAAAACGTGAGCAAGCGCTGGTCTCCAAAGGAGTTGACTTGTCGACAGCAGAGGCTTCGCTGTTAAGACAGGTCTGCACTAGATCCTGCTGAGGTAGCTCTGTGAATCACGAATACGAGAAGTTTTCCTAGCAGAGGCCCTTGACCTCAGCACAATCATGCTGACAGAGCATGCTTTTTGGGTAAATTTTCTTTTCCTTACAGGGCTTCTAGGGTTACTTGTTCCAGTGTTAGCGGCATGTCCCTTCACCTCAACTGGGAAGTGCTAGCACATCTGCCAAAAGCTTCTTCTAGGCCCCTTGGGGCACCGTTCAATCCAATTAAAACACACAGATGTAATAAAACTAAAAAACTATTCCCTTGGTGCTGTAGGGTCCAGCAGCCTAGCAGTCCTTTGCTTTACTATAGCATCAGCAACTGAGGTCAAACCCTTGCTGTCTCCGCTGTTACCGAAATCACTTGACCCTTTTCCATGTGCATCCGAGGCTAAAGCCATGCTTGCAGATCCTGGGTCCTTGGATTCCATGGGATTTTTCTGCACAGTTGCAATGCAAACAAGAATAGCTTTGCCTCAGCAAAATTCAGTGCCTAACTACAAGGATGTCCTTCTACTGATACAACCATACCACTGTAGTCAAACCACTGTGCTACATCAGCTGAAGTTATAATGGTATCAGTGCCCACACAGATATTTTTATTTTGACTTTGCACAAACCACTTCCCAGAAAGGGAAAGATAAAAGTGTTGGGAAGGCAAGGAGGGGAGGGGAAGGAGACATTTTTATATCAAAATAAAACACTAATGTCAGAATTTGTATCACCGTAGCTAAAACATTTACTGTCACTATTTGGCTGTAGCTTTCTTCAGGCCATGCAAGGGAGGTACTTGCACTGGGCAGCAGCTGCTACTTCAGTAGAGAACCAAAATAAAACGTACTCCCCCCACCCCCCCCACGAAACATGAAGATCCTTCACAAAGGACCACGAACACAGGCACTTGCTTACGTATCTGACCTGGTGAGAAAGGCAAGCTTACTCCCAAACAACTGTGCCAAAACGTGAGTGAGCAAACAAAGTCTAGCCAACCAGGCGATATGAAAGATGTTTTGAACTGCCAGAGAGACATCCCCTTGAAGCACAGGGCTCCACGCAGGCGCTTCAAACCTGACACTGAACACAGTGAACCAACATTTCAGAGTTCAAGCCCCTGAAACACACACAGAGCAACCTCCCACAGCGAAAAAGCATGGTACAGGCTTCCAAAACACAAGGGAGTTCTACATGTTAGCAAGATGTTGCCATCTCCAGTTAAAGATCACAAAAGATGTACTGCTGACACAAGTTCAAACAAGTGCTCCCCACAACTGCTGCTGGATGGTAGGGTGAAGAAGTGCATCCATCCAGACTGGCAACCACCAAACGTTTATTTCCAGTGGGAAGAGGCTGTAAGGAATGCATATTCCTACATGTTGCTACTCAAGCAACAACACTAACAACTGTAATCTTCATGAGTTACACAACTTTCATCCCGGTTGGATGCTCAGCCCTCCACCAACTCTGGCTAGATCCAAACCTTGGTGAAGTCCACAGGAGTCTCTGACCAAACCAAGCTCTCCACATGTACATGTAAGCATGTTCCACGTCAAAACACAGCGCAGGCACTTCCCAGAGCGTTGCTGCACACTCAGATGCTCAACACTGTTACACATCTGGTGAATAGTTTTGCTGGAAACTTACTAGGAGCAGAAAAGGTCCTCACAACCTGTAATGGGCTGCTTTTGTTAATATTTTCTACTAAGAAAAATGTTGACACTCCCATGATTATAGTCCTGTTTCTATTTACAATTAGAAAAGCCACAATCTGTCTCAAACAGAATGTAAAAGCAAAGAACACAGGTTTTTTGTTTTACTTCTGATTCAGAGACCTATTTTCAAACACAGCAAGAAACACCAAATTTCTAATCCCAGAAACTAAGTCCTCCACGAGCTCAGAGACCAAAACTTAGACCCTTACTGCTACCACGTAGATCAAAACACTTGTAACGAGATTCAAGATCTTTTCAAATAAAAAGTTTGAACTGGCTTTTCTTTCAAGCCTCCTCAAAAACCCAATGTGCAATAATGAGCTTCCAAAACAACGTCTAACAGTAAAATTTGTTGTTCCCTTCATATTCTTCTCATTATCCCGGCCTCTCGCTGTGCTTGCTCCTTTTAATGGATAGAGCAAGTATTAGCTTGATTTTCTACCACACACCAAGTTTTCAGCTGAGCTTAGCAATATATATCTCTAACGACTGATAAGATCTCCAGCTTTACGCATTTAATAGTGAAATAACAGAATTTGTTTTTGCCTTGCAACTGACAGATAGCGAGCATACCTTACTTTTCTGACACGGCATAACCTCTGCATGAAGACGCGCCTGATAAGAGAAATTCAAATCAAGGCCAAAATGCAGTTATCATAAAAGAAGTGAAACTAATACATCCATTTGCATCCATTTGTAGAGGAGCAAACAAAAATAACTCGGAAAATAAAGGCCTTGGAACACTACACTTGATGCATAACAAAAGACATTTTTAATACTTGAAGTTAGCAATAGCTCATTTTGACAAGAAAATTAAAAGACATGCATGTTCAAAATGCAGCTTGCTGATAATGTAAAAAGTAAAATAAAAATAAAATGAGTAAAAAAATAACTTCGTTACTAAGCTTCCCATATTATACTCATGAGACCCTGAACATTCAAACAAAGAACGCCAGGTCTGAAGTCCAGTGAAGCAGCACGAAGGGAAACGTGGAAGGAAGCTGGAAGCGGCACTGACAAATCATTTAAGTGACACCAGCAGGTGACTTCAGCATCAGCTAACATGCCAGCACAACGTTACTGGATGCTTTGCCATTGGCAAACATGTGCTAACACAGAAATTAAATGTTTTTCCAGTTGGTGGACCGCTAATTTTTTTTTTTTTCCTCTAACAAATGCAGATCACTTCTTAAATTTCTCAACTGGAAATCAGTGGATAGTACTCCTGAGCTCACTTCTGCCTCTGTCACCAAGCATCCTGCAGTGCCCCTGGCTGAAGACCACAGCCAGAACCTGCCATCTACATAAACTCTGGAAGAAGTTAAAAGTCTCAAGCATGAAAAACCTGGCACACTCTTTAAAGCTAAAGAACCTCTCTCCTCCAAGTCCACAGGATCAACAGCCAGCCCTTCTAGCAGTACGTATCTCATACAGCAGACATCATATCCACCTAAAGGAAAGTGTCAAGAAGTTTTCCCCAGACCAATTTTCCTCCTGTAGTTGCCGATGTATGCCAAGGAGCAACTTGCTCCTCACGAAAGCAGCTAATGCCGCTGCTGGCTCCAGACGCCAAGCGAGCCTCTTCGCTACAGTGCGCTGTACCCACCTGCAGCAAAGACACCGGCCCAAACCTGCAATGAGTTTTCCAATTGATCTGGCACTATGATTGCCTCACTTTGGCCATTAGCCTTTACGCAGCAATTGGTACAACGGAATGGCAAGCAGATTAGCATCTGCACATACCACTGCTCCACAGTAAATATTCAGTAGCAGCAGCCAACACACAAATGTACTTGTATTTAATCTGCATTTTTAAGCACCCAAATCTTTCTGAAGAGTCAAAAAGAATCAACACAATCCTCACCAGAATTCTTCACCTTCTGTCAGGGCAAGTCTCAGCCTATCAATACCAAACAACCTCATTTTAAATGAGCAGAACAGCCCCCACAACATTTGCTTATTGAAATTAACTGTTGGGCAGGGGAGTGGGGAGTGAGTTCGGTTTATTTGCTGCAGTCATTTGCGAAGACAAAGCTGTAAGGTCTGACTATGAAACAAAGCACTGGAGTCAGCAGGACCTGAGGTTCTGCTTTACCACCGACTCACTGCATGACCTTGAAGTCCATCACCTCTTCATAAATCTGTCAGCCCAGCCACGAAACTGGATGAAAGCAGGACTTCGCTGCAAAACGCATGCCGTGTCTAGCTTGGCCTTTGTTAAATAAACATAACACCCCCTCAAAACCAAACTGAAGAACTAGACAATGTTTTTTTTTCCCCTCTAAACAAAGCACTTTGTACTGTACAAAACTGGAGTCTTCTACCAAGTGGGAGGGAAACATGTAAATATTTACCCACGTACTGCAAAGAACTGTTACTCACTCTAGAGACGCGTAAGCTGGTGGCTGAGTAATTCAAGAACTGGATCAGGATACTGGGGGTGTCCCTGGCAGACAGAAATAACGAGCTCGTCTCCTGAAAGCATGCGCTGCGCTGAGAAGGCTAAACGAAAACACTCACATCAAGGGGATAGTTCCTGCCAGGCTGGAAATTAGCTTCAAACAAAACAGAGATTCAACAAAGCTACAAGTGCTTAATTATAGCAGTAGAGGAAACGAGTAGGTTAGCATCCAGATTTTTTTCTGCTTTTCCATCATCTCACAAATTCTTCCAAAAGGTGAGCATGCTTTGGACTGGTCAGCAAGCACAGAGGATACAGCTATTTCCCCTTACGTAACTTACACTTTATTGCCCCTTATGCCTACCAAGAAGAAAAGCTGACCCAAAGATCAGCACGAGAACAGACACCTCTGTCAGAAACTGGGTTGCTTCAGCTGTGTCCAGGTGCAAACAGAGGACCTGCTACTTGACATCCCTCTGTACCTGAACTCCTACAGAGGTTACAGGACTCTCCCAGACCATGCAAGGGAATGAGGTTGATTAGATTCTCTTTCACATGAGAAAGTCTCACCATTACCTCATGGGTATTAAGACTGCAATTTAAAGGGAAGAAAAAATCTGGAACCAAGTTCCAAAAGTAAAGTTAATTCATCTTCCACTATAAAAATAAATACGCTCTCCATTCAGAAACTTCTTAAGAAAAGAAGCTTTTGTGGCTACGGCTTTCAGTTGATATCACTTCAAAGGCGAACTTGTTTTGCAAGTGTAAGTGTGGTAATGTTTGCCTGTAGTTCCCTGATCAGTTACCCATTGCTAATCAACCATTTCTTTCCATTTTCATGCACAAATGGAGGAAGCAGTACTTGTAACTGCAACCCTGAACCACATCTGATAGGTTGCCTAATATTTACATAATGTCCACACTGTAACTGATAACTACATCACGTTGTGCATAGGTTAAAAGTCATGCAAAAATGCATAACTAGAGAGCAGCTTCAGCAACTCTGAACGTTTGTGGTGTCTAAATCTTTGTCTACTTCGAGCTGCCTAATCGGCTCTGAGGACATCAGGTACAGTAAACAGTTTGTTCAGCTTGCAGAGAGTCAGATTCAGGGATTTCATATTCAAACAGCATTGACTCAGGTAGTGGTGTTCAAGGACTTTTCAAACTCTGACTGCAGAGCTTATCAATATCACAAGGCGAATACCGTTCTACCTAATTGTGTTTTCTTTAGCTGAGGTCTGGGGTTTTATTTTAATCTAGCATTAGTGCAACATTATGGCTGAAAAATCAAGCCTTCACTTACAAGATTTCTGTAGGCCGCTACACTGCTGTCCGGGATTTCTTCTGCAGAAATGGATATGTACATGATGCGGAGTAGACATTTCAAATCCAGTGTTTTCGGGATGTGGCAGACTAGTTGTACATGTCTACACCTGCGTGCACACACACTCACATTTCCCCACCTCATCTACACAGCGTATGTATGCATATGACTTGATACTTTCCAGAAGAGCTGCATCAACCTATTAGAGGCACTGAGATACTGCACTGCATTGAGATAGCACTGCTACTTTCTGAAAGCGTTTGAACACACCTATTTGATATGTACGCTGTAGGCATGCTTGGGATTAACAGATACCAGCAACTGATTTGGAGTAATTGAATATACACAGCAGTGTCTGGTCTGATCTGTTAACACTGTCATACATCTGGAATCCAAGGCAAAAAAAAATGCCCAGAGAAGCAACCCAGAGAAAACAGAAGGCGATATTAAGAAAATCTGGACCCACAGCAGCCCAACCCTTCTTGGCCTCTCTCCCCACTCTGCATGCTGCCCAGGCTGTGCTGGATGCAGCCCCTGCCTATATCACAGTTTTCCGGTCACATACAAGCCCTGTGCAGCAGTCACATTCTTCTTCTTAGAAGTACATGCTCATTTTCTTAACCTACCAAGTCTTTGTCATGCTTCTTTTGCTTTCCCGATCACGCAGAAATACTGCCTTTTTCCGCCTTTTTTTCCTTCCTTCCCCAGAGGACATGTGAAAACCATTACCATATCTCAAATGCCTAACAGACCTTGAATTATCCTTGTCAGAACTTTTTATTTCCTGGGCAAGTCTCGTGGTGACAGATACCCTCTGTAATTGCATTTAAGCCAACGATGATGCAAAGATAATGCCAACAAAGTCTGGCCATCTGATTTCAATGTATATTAAATGTCTGCCTGAAAGCAGCATTAAAAATGGAACGCATTCTATTATTTACTTTTAATTAGAACTCCTTGCTGATGCTAGTGAAAAATGCACTTTCAAAAGAGAAGCAATCAGCAGTAAGAGACGTATCATCATTTTCACTGCAAGCTCGTGGCATTTCTAGTTATTAACATTGCTAAATATTCCCTTCCGAAATCTGTTTTCAATAGCTTACAATTCTGCTACATTTGGAAAGCTTCTGATGAAGCACTCAATGGCAGGTACATAGCTTACTAACAAAGCATGTATTTTCAAATTAGCTTATTTTAAGCCATAGGCAAACCGGTATTTTTGTCTCCCTCAGGCCTACGCGAATTCTGGTGATTCGATACCTGAATGCTCTACCAGCCCATTCTTTGGAGAAGGTATGTTTGATTTAGAAAGGGAATAACTTCTGCAAGAGGCGAGATTTTATCTTTCCTGTTAAAGTCATCAGTTCAACAAAGTTGTAAATCACTGAAGAAAAATCCCACAGCAAACATTCAGTAGAACCTCAGATATTTGGCAGCTGAACACCTTGGGAAAGCCCATCTGCCCGTGGTGAGCTCCAGCTGCTGCTGAGCAAGACCTCCCTTTGCTTCCCCCAGCAACTTTGTGCCGCCGCTGTCTACGTTAACTCAAATCCAAACATGCAAAAGAAGGGCAGAAAGACCGTCTCCCTTGTGCTCCTCATTAGCTGAAGGAGGTTAACTGAGGTCTTCTGCTCTGCTGAGGTTTGCTGGGTGCCTTCAACCACCACGGTCAGTCTGGGCCAGGTGCTGCAGCTCCTCAAGGAACATGCAGAAGCCCAAGTACGACACCTCCAGCATTTCCCCGGTACAATCCTCTCTGCTCACCCGTGTGCACCACAGCCACCTTCTTGCCTACGGGTTGTACTCTGCTCATCCCACCGTGCAAAAAAGAGGCACTGCACCATTCCCCAGCTCTCCAGTGTTTGACTTCACAATGCAACACAAAGTTTTTCCCATGTAAATTTTTTCGCTTGTCCTTAGTTAAGACAGCTTGGATACATAAACCTCCTTAAATCATCTCTCAGTTCTATCGTGTTTACACTAAACAGAAACTTGCATGCTTTACAAAATACAGCCTGCTGTATGAGGAAGAGGCACATGACCTATGCTAACATTTCCCCCCCCCCGGTTTAGCAAACATAAAAGCACCACTATGAAAGGGCATTTAAAGTTCCTTTTGCAACTAATATTGAAAGAGTTTATTATCGCATTGCAGAAATGCTTTAGGGGAAATCTTGCTCAGATATCCTTCTCATTAGAAAGCTTGGTGCTTTCAAACAAAAAGTCACTTTGAAATTTTTCAAGAACACAAACATTCTGCCACTCCTGAATACAAAACACACTCCAACTCACTTGCATGCTCCTGCATTTGCTGCTAGCTGCCATGAAAATAGAGAGCTCTCCCACTACAGACATGGTCAAAACAGAATTTGAAGTTCTACAAAAAGTATTTCATCTTTCAAATGGAGCACATTTTGGGTATCAAGACTTGAAAGTGATCCAGCATCAAAATTACAATGTGATTGCACAGATTTAGCTTGTTTTAAAGTTAACTTGTGCAGAAAAGGATATCTGGAGATGCAGAGAATCCTCCTTTTCTGTATTTCTTTGAGGTACAAAGGTAATGGATATCTCAAGGGACTGCAAGGTAAAGATCAAGTGGACTTGTCACCTACAGAACTGGCACCACAGCCTTCCCCAAATGACCTGCAAGAGAACACTGGCTGCTTCGCTACAAAAGCAATAACCACCACCTCATGATATCTGCTGACTGGGATGCGGACTGAGGCCACCAACACAACCAATGCAGTACTCTGAACACCTGCCAGATGGTTACCTTTTTTAAAAAAAACAACAACAAAAAAAACACTCACTTGACTTGAAATACTAACATAAGAGGATTTTTCAAAGCTCCATAACACAAGAGTTTTTCTCCCTTAAGTTACACCCTTTCTGCTATTGAATGATGGCTTTTTAGTGATGTTCCACGCGATGACAGCGTAGAGAAGAAACTGACGCCACTCCAACGCTAATGCACAGCAGCTCCAAGCACAAAGCGTGCACAGCACATACAAAGGACCCTTCGGCTCATACTTTCTTCTAGGTTCTTTTTTGGCAGCAAGTTATTAGAGAAACAAACACAGTCAATGGCACTTGATTTATTCTGCTCACAGGATACCTGCTAGTAGGTCTGGCCGCAGCTCACACTTGCTGACAGCATTTGCTTCCCTGAGCACGGCCGCCTGTCCCTGATAGAGCGAGGTGAACTGATTTTAACTGGGGTGAAATCCCTTCCAAAATTACCCTGTCATTTCTTTGAGTTATTTATTTATTTATTTTAAGTGAGGTATTTAGGCACTCTATACTACTTTTGATTTTGTTCAGCTCTTCATGCGGGTAAGGTCACGGAGAAGTTGATGGGAGCCTTCCCCAAGTAAAAATCTCAGTGTTCGGCCACCATTGATCTGTAGCACAAGGTACAAAACCTCAGCAGCACACAGCTGAGCACTGCAGGCCAAAGTTACCTCAGCGTGCAATTTTACTTGACCCAGACCACGCGTTCCTGAAGCACCAACAGCGCTGATCAACAAGACCTGCTCCACATCCAAGGGAATGCAGTAACAACAAAACAATCAAAGTGACAAGCTTACTCATCACGACACTAGGGATTTTTTTGTTTTTGTTGTTTTTTTGGTACGTGGTGGTCTGAACTCATTTCTGTGTTTGTGAACAGCTGAATTGTGTTCTCTTACAAAAGAAATTAATATGACAGCCTGTGTACATCTGCTTTAATCTTAAAACAAAAGTAGTTTTGCTATCTTTAGTACGAGCATAATAAAAGCACAAAAAAAGCACAGATGGTTTGGATTTTCTCTGCAGAAAGCAAGAAAGAAGACTGACATCTTCACTGTTTACGTAGCCACAGCTGACGACGTGGCTGCAGCAAGCAACGGGGACACGAGACGTGGGGACACGAGACGTACCTCTTTGTCAGCAGCTCAGATATTAACTGCTCTCAGTCTGGTCTTAAAAGAAAAGCAGAAAGCAACTCTCTGTGCAGAGATAAATGCTTTTGTTCATACAGATTTAATTTACATTGTTAGTAAAACACTTAACAACAGCCACGCTAATGCCAAGCAAATTAATTTCGGTATAGTTAAAGTAAACAGTCTCATTATATTTAGGAAACACAGAACAAAACCCTTGAAATCCAACATTAAAGGAGTTATTTATGGCCACTGCTTAGCCTTCCTGCCCTCATCATCTGTGCATTAAAAATCTCTAGGCTGCTCACTTTCAAACTCCCTAATTTCTGACAAAAAGCAGCTATGCACCGGTAACTCGAATGTTAATTTTGCAGGAATAATACAATTAACTTGATCTGGCAGCCAGTTTTTTCAATTCAACGTTTATTTTAAAATATCTCACTCTAGGATTAAAACTTTCCCCTTCCTGGAATTAATCAAACTGATAGTGGTTTTGGCAGAAAGGCAAGTAACAGGAAAAAAGTAAGGATAGCACATGTGCAACACATCTTAGAAGACATTTCATAACCTGCTCTGTATTTTTATGCAATAAATACACAGTAGTTCAGACAAACACACAGAAAGACTCTTCCCTATTACCCTTTAATAAATACTCAGAGAATACCAGTCGTATAAAAATATTACTCTTGATATAAAGCAGACAAAAAGGCAAGCTGAATTAGCTCCTGAATTAAGAAAAAAAAGTTTTCTGCTAAAGATACTGCCTTTTTCAGTGCTATGAACTGCCTTTTTAACATTTCTAGGCTAAAGCAGAGAAACATTCTCTAATATTTTGGAGAATTTAAGAGACCCAAACTAACGATTTGTCCAATTAGCCGGTACTTTAAAAAGTAAAAAAGATGATGCATCAGAAAGAAATTGTTCAATTTACAACCCATTTAGTTTGAGTCAGCGATGAAATACTTCTAAGCAACACTCAGGGTTTCGAGGCAGCATTTCTATTAAGGAAGGTGTCCGCTGCGAGGCCCTACGGTTGCACCAACCCCTTACCGGACGCGGAGAGGCTTCTGTGCGCTTCAGCCGCAGCCCACGGCGTGCCACGCAGGAGGGATGGGGAGATGCCGCCGGCAGGCCCTGCGCGGCCCCACCTGGCAGCCCCTCCGCCGGGGCTGAGGACAGACGGACGGACGGAGGGGGCCGCGTGAGGCGGCTGGCCTCCCCGAGGCCAGGCAGCGCCCAGCCCGCATCCGCCACGAGCCGCGTTTACACGCGCGTCAGCAGATGCTCGCAGCAAGAGACGCTCAACGCTGACATCGTGGATGAAGATGTAAACACTTCTCGGCAGAAGATAAACCCAGAGCACCAAGAGGCGCTCCGGCTGACATCGGCTGCTCCCTAACTCCACACCACCACCACCCTCCACATTCCCATGCACATCCCTTAAGAGCAACAACACCCCTCCCGCCCCAAAATAACCCAAGAAGCCAACGCTCAGATAGCCGGAGCACCAAGCTCTTGAAGTATACTAGAAATAATCAGGAGAATTATTGCAGCTAAGCCAAATATAACTGACTGCAGAATAATATGAACTTTATGATGTTTAGACAGATGGAATACGGCTTCCTGACATAAAGCTGCTGAATTTGGAATTCACCCCGTGCCCCAGGGGCAGGGGATCTGCTGTGCATGAGCATGCACAAGCGACACAGTACCAGTAGTCGCAACCCTTTGCCATTGAGTTAAAAAGCACAAACATCTTCATAAGTTTGCAGAAAGAGATTGATTCATTTAGCACTAAAACCAGCCAAGACCGAAGTCCACTGCACACATTTGTGTATTTTTCTTAAGAGGCTGTATACAAAACGAAGAGCACAAAGGAATTCCTTAAAATGGTCCCTTGTAAGGGTGTATTTCAAGGGTAATAGTTATTGAATTCAGGGAAATGTCAAAAAAAAAGACCCTGTTTCGAAATATTGTCAAGTCTTTGGATGGAAGAGCTAGAAACAAGCACGACATCTTTCAGTGATAACTAAGAAAATCCTTGTCCAGAAGGATTTACTTCTCAGATGCCTGATCCCATGAACCTATGCAGCCAAACACAGCGCTTACTGATAAACACTCTACTGACTTCAGCAGCTTAAGCCAAGTAACTTCAGTGGTGTTATTCATGCTCCATGAATATGAACGGAAGACTCTTGTTTAAAAAGGACTACTCAGTCCCAAAAACTAGCTCAAGGGTCCCAAACACGGGTGAGAAAGGACACAAGGAAAAGAAAACAGTACTTACAAGAAGTGCTTAACCATTTGCCTGCAAGTTTAGGAGGGGGTGTTTTTGTTTTGGTTTGGTTTTCTTTTCTATTTTTCCTTTTTTTTTTTCTCCTTCCCCTTTTCTAAATATGAGCACAAGAAACTCTCCTATAATAACCACCAAGTAACTTCAGCAGAACCCTGCCATTTACTTAAGAAAACAAAGAAAAGGAATCCCCTAAACCAAGCAAAACCAAAACAAACAAACAAACAAAAGCAAAAAAAAAGCTCAAACAAATCCCAAGTCTAACTTCTCTGATCGAGGTCATCATGAAAAACTCTCCCAGCCCTCAAACCAGAAGGGGGGGAAAAAAAAAAAAAAAAAAA
>VXAL01010039.1:174339-214118 GCA_013399475.1 Chauna torquata
AAGAAAGGTGAAAACCTCCATGGAAAACATACTTGAGTTGTGTTTAACAAGGAACATCTGTAGCCTCCCCCCTCCTGCAATGCACAAGTGCCCCAGAAGAGCCGTATTAAGTTAAACACACAGGAAAAAATACTTTTGTTGCTGATCAAACCATTTACAGGTGCCTCTTGAGGCAAAGGATACTGAGCAGTGCTGCTCTTGCTGACATAACACTACCCCGTGAAGGTCTTCTTTGTGAAGGAAGTTCTCAGAAAGCTGTTTTAACTGACAAAGTCTCCACTGGTGAAATCTGACATCTGTTTCTAAAGAACCTACATTTTTAGGATATTACAGCTCAGCTGCTTCTATTTATAACCTATCTGATTTTAAAGTTCCTCTCAGTCAACTAAGCAGGTATGCAATTAAGTATTCTTAAATTTCAGTGTCAGACTCCACATAGTTCGCAGCAATCGGCTGAACTTTCACTTCCCATGTATGAGTTTCTTCATAGCAGATTTCCCCTACGCACTCACATTATGCCTTAGATTTATAGAAAATTTCCATTGAAGGGAAGTGGTGTTATTTAAAATGTGTGCAATTAGGTGCTGTTCTGAAAGTCCAAAAACTCACCAGCATTGACACAGTGCTGCTTACACAAACCACAACTATTACTTAAAGGGAATGCTGACTATACATTTCTTTTTTTTTTTTTCCTATATATTTGCATGTAGAAACAGAAGAAAAAATGGAGTTCTCATTAGGAGACAAGACAGTCTTGGAATTAATGCCACGCAACTCAAGAAAGCCCTTCTAATAGATTTCACACACCTCAAACTTTTTATATTTAATACCTATGCTTTCACTGGGGACAGTTTCAAGTGCATTTGTACAAGTTAAGAGGACAATGCAGTCCTCCTTCATATAATGGTAAATGCTAGGCTTTTTTTTTTTTTAATGTGAAATTAGGTTAAAGTTCATGTTATTTGAAAAAGAAAAGGAGAAAAAACTTGAAAGCTTTTTCCCCCCTCAGAACAACTGATGCTCTACTGAACATGTGCAAGTAAGTCATTTCAGACAAAGCATACAGCGACAGCAGGGCTTTCAGCATTTATTTAACATTCACTTGAGTACTTTATAAGCTCACACAGCTTCCTTAAAAATTTATAGAATATGCCGATGAGGAAATGTCTGCTTTACTGTAAATACGTCCCTAAAAAGAAATCATTTTAACCCTAAAAACAGAGGTAATAAAAATACTCACAAAGATGAAATAAGCTGCAGTACCTGCAATGCCATCTTAAAAATATATATATATACACACACACAGAAAGATTAGGGTGCCTTTTTTTTAAATCTGAGTATTCATAGATTGTGCTCACATACTTTATATATTCACTGACATGGTGTTTCCAAAACTTGAGGTGCAATCACTTTGCACCTTCGTTTATGCTAGTGGAACAAAAGAAAAAACAACCAAGCCACCAAAGAGCAAATCAGTACAATAGTCTTCTCTTCTGGAAAGCCTCTGGGAGGTGCTTAGAAAAAGAAAAATATTCACACTGAATTGTCCACTCATCGCAACGTCTCGAGTCGTTGCACAGTCTTCATTTTGAAAACCAGCCCGCAGCAGACGTGGGAGAGGCTCTCTAGAGCCAGCAACAGGCCCGCACCATGGAAGAGAGGGATTTTACAGCTTTCACCTCCCACTCCCACATGTTGGGCCAAGGTGGTGAAATGCAGCCTTGATAGCCTAATTAAATACAGGGAAGAGAAAAAGTATTTCATCTACCCCAGTACAGTGCCACATTCTGCTTTCTTTCACAGAGAGCTGACACTGTTTCACAGCTACTTGCTCAGGGGACCTCAAACCTTCAACCTGAAATTCCTTTTTTAGCATCATATGACATGTAGCAGATATTCCACTCAGCCTACCAAATCACAGAGGATGACGGCAGCAGAAAACGGTATCACAGCAGCCTTTAACAATAATTAACAAACGAACAGCTTAACTTCAACATGCAGGTACCACTAGAACAATTAGTCTTGCTCAAGGAATAATTATATTAGCATGTGATTATCAAGAAGCGATCCAAAACCTGATACGCAACTTGTTGTAACACTGAAGAGTATAGCACAGTCTACACAAGAGTATTTCCATTCAGCAGTGTTACTTAGAACCAACGCTCCTTCCGAATGCAACCGTATGCCACAGGTTTTCGTTGTAAATTTATTTCCACCATTCAGAACAGAAAGAAGAAATTATGAAGTAATGTATTTTGCTATGATTTTTTCCATTATTCTGCAAACTCACACTGACAAAGACTTGAAACCCAAACTCATACAAATAACCTCTGGGCACAACTCTAGTAAGTGCTTTCCCAGTCCCACCACCCCGCCAATCCCACCTTGAGAATTCATTCAAAATGCTCAGCTGAAAGGCGAGAACTGCAAATCCTAGCAGAAGCTACTGAATCGGAGATTAACCACAGTGCTACGCTTTGACAAGGTCCCGACACTTTCATCAGTGTGTCACTAGACTTGACCACAACAGCAGCAGTTCTCAGAAGGGTCTGGGAATCAAGATGCTGGCCACACTTCGAAAACCATCATCACCTCACATTTCTGAAACCTCATCCCTTACTTGCCCTGCCTCCTTTAAAAGGAAATATATCACTGCAGGAGATCACCAAGCCATCAGAGGCCGCTGTCAGGCATTACCTAAGATTCGTTTCTCATGCTGGCTGCCTTCTGCAGCACACAGGTAACCAAGCAGCAAGGGCGGGATATTCAAAAAGTGCATCAGAAAGCAGCTGGAGGAACAATATTAATTGGCACTGATGCCAACTGGCACAGTTCCTTCAAACTCAGAGCGCACTCTTGAAAACATAAGCCTTGAAAAGGATTACAGTTATAAATGCAGTGAATTGCAGATTTGCCCTTAGTTGGAGCGCAGTCAGCTCATACCCACTGGTGACGTAAGTGCCACGCACTGGTTCTGGCGGCTGCTCCCTACGTCCTGGCTGTTTCACAGCATAGCACACCACCTGCTCTTAAAACAAGCAGGACAAACTAAAAAAAAATTTTTTTTTTTCCTGTGATGTTCACAGCACTAAGGTTTTCTAAGGAAATGGAATCAGCCAGATTATACCATGGTAGTGACTTGAGTCTTTTTCCAAATTACCTGAGTTTTCAGCCTGTATTCTGTACACCATGGAAAGGCAACAGTACACGCAATACATGAACACAAGGCTGCTAGCATGCAGCTTTTCCACTCACAGATGCCAATATTAGCCCTGCTAGGGTGCCAAAGCAAGCTGTCTATTTTAGAACCACCACCAGTGGTCCCCTAGGCATGAGGACTGTCAAGCTGAAAACACTTCTAAAAGCCAGGTTCTTCACATTTAGGTGTCCAACTACAAAATCCTGTGAAAAATTACAGGTAGCACCTCCTGAGCTTTTGTGTCCCTCCTACAAGAGGATGGATAGGGCTTATGTTTAAATGAAACGCCCAGTGCTGGACACAGCTTGGAGCATACGCTGCTCTAACAACACGCATGGAAGACTTCCCACTCTGCAAACAAAACGTAACTGTGATGCCTTAACATAACAGATCCTTCTTTATTCAGCTTCAAACTAACAGACAGTCCCCGCATCTACACTTCACTGGGCCTCGAATTTCAGTAGAGTGGGTCAGGGGTAAACTGTAAATGCGCAACTTCCCAAATCTTTGCAAACATAAAAGCACACCTTAACATGCATCCCACTGAGAACACACCAGCGCAACAAGGCCTTCTTGTTTTCCTCTAAGGATGCTCTGCACCTAGTAGTTCCTCTGTGTCTAGTTTTGTGGATGTCTCCCCCAGTACCACGTCTCTGTGTCACCAACCCAAGATACCTTGTAACCTGGACTATGTTACACCGGTCCTTCAGTTTTCTACAGCCTGTCCGTCACTGCTTGTCTACCACCTTGCATGAAGCAAAGACGAGCATCTGAATCCAACGCAGCCCAGTACCGCTACCAGTTAGGCAGCTATGCTTGCCTCTATCAACATGCCTCTTCTGTTCACGGCATCTTGTTATGAGTTACCTCCTCCTCAAACATCTGCCCTCCTGCCTCAGCCGAGACCATCCTTAAGACATCTCCTGTGACTAACAATCCAGTCTTCTCCACTCACCCTCTGTAAGCTAGTCTCTCCAGGAGATGATCTGTGGCCCTCAGGGACACTACGTCTTTTGCCACAGGGCATCCCTCTGAGTCGAAGGATGCAGACATCATGCCGAGAGCTGACCGGTGGATGGGAGTGGGAATGCAACAGCCATGGGGGAGCTGGGCTCCCTGACTACCTCTTCAGACAGCTAGGACAGCAATGACTTTCAACCACCTCTCTGCCTCCCCAGTCGTAGAGCATAACCACTTTTTGCCACCAGAGATGAGCAGACACAGGTGCTTGGATGTGACCTCCTCTGTTAGCCTGTCCGTCTCCTTTGCTGCACTTGCAGAGACTCTGGAAGGAACACATTGTTTTCTCTGCCTCAGACCCCATTTGTCTCACGCCTGTTTTCATCCTTTAACCTGTATCTTGCCCATCAAAAAAACACTAATTCTGCCTGGTTCCTCTCCTGCCTGCAGAAAGCCATGTGAGAAAAGTAAGGGTTCCCTGGCTCTGAAAGAAATGCCTTTCCATCTTGGTCACCCAGGAAGGCATTAAGTGAAGGCAGCAAGAACAGGCAGCATGTTTTCCATCCTATTGTACTTTTCTCAGCCTTGTTCACTACCTGAACCTACCTCCATCTGGTACAAATAACAGCAAAGGAAACAATGCTGGGGAGGGGGCAAAAAAAACAAACAAAACCAAAAACAACCATCCTCCAAAAGTCAAAGACAGGGTTCTCCTGACGCTAATGTCTGCATCAGTGCAACTGTTTATATCCCAGTCTTAATCTGAAACTTAAATTCCACTGAAATTTCTTCAAGGAAGCTGCAAGAATGGAGGTCTGGATAAACTGCGGCCTAACGGAGAGTAGAATAAAGAGATAAATGAAGAGTGAGTGAGTGGGAACGCAGAGCACTTCCGTGCTGTCAGCAACTGGCAGGGCTAGTTCTGCCTTCTGGTTAAAGAGGAAAAAAAGGGGAGCGGGGGGCTGCAAGGGGGGTGGGAAGGGAGCACAAGTTGTCCACCAGCCTCCTTCAGCAGCTGGCAGCCAGTGACATGCTAACACAGCAGGCACACGCTGCCCCGAGGTAACCTGAGCAAACAGGACAGAGCCGCTGGGATCCGTTCCCATCTCTCCGGGCAGGCAGCAGTCAGGAGCGCTTGGCGGCCAGAAAGCAGTTAAAACAAAACAAAGCAAGAAACAGAGCGCAGTAATGGTCTCCTTCCTTCACGATTCTCTCGCAGCAGGGTCCGGCGGAGCTGCACGAGGCGTGCAGCCCCGATGTTGCCACGGGAGGTCTGCCTCGCTGCCTCCCACCGCACTGGCGGCAGCCGGCACCGCGCACCCAGCCCCTTCTCCCGCCGCACAGGAGCGCAGCCCTGGGGGGGCCTCCCACGCCCAGGAAACCAAATAACCAGCGACCTGTGCTGAACACGGCTCTCCAGCCTTCAGCTCTGTCAGACATGGTCGTAGCAGCTGACCAGACATGCAATGGAAAGAGCTATTAAAACCAAAGTTCCACGTTTGAGTCACATAAAATGAATGTTTTATTCACAAACCTTAAACTTTCACGTTCCCCTATGCCCTCCCCATTCAGGAAAATCGTTTCTTTTCCACAGAGTGGTAAAAAGGACAAAGCAAACAGGAACGATGCCCATACCTGGCCATAGTCTGTCCTGAACACGACAACTCCTTCCGCACAGGAACAAACAGTACTTGGATAATGCTGATTATTTTCTCGCAACCAGACCCGAGACCCCTAAAATAAAACAAAATAAAGTTATAGATGGCATAAACGAAAACTGAAGAAAATAAAAGTAGAGCAAGCAAGAGTAAATCCGAACAAGCAAGCGACAGAGAGAAAATAAATAAAATAATCTTTCAGCAAGTAGTTATCATCTTCTGCCGGAACAGTAAACACAAGAGAACTACGTTGAAGAACTTTTCTTTTGTTTTTTTAACAGAAGTGCCCAAATGCCAGCATGAACAGCAGGAGCTAATTGACTGAGTCACGTGCCTCATGTTAGCACACACAAAATTACAAAGCAGTGTTTGAATTTACACACCATTTAAAAGATGCTCCTCAAAGCCGGCAGGCTCACTACCTCTTTATTTTCAACCCGTTAGGATCACAGCACTTTCCCCCTACCATCTTTCACACTTTTTCTAAAACCCCCTTGCCCTTTATCCTGTCCTCCTCTCCTGGCTGCACAAGAAATCAGAGGATTTTTAAAAAGAAAAAAAAAAATCTACCAGCAAGCAAAGCGACAAAGAAAGAGCATTTGCTTTTTAGAGCCAAAGAGGAATGGAGACACAATCAGTGAGCTGCCTGAGTCAATCCTGTAAGACAGAGTAGGCGCAGACTATTTTAATTTTTCACCTAGCTATTTATAACCCCCAGAGGTAGATCCAGCGCAGCGAGAGAGAAACATCCAGCACCGAGCGCACGGGAGGTGGATGGGCAGGGCTAATCATGCCGGCTGGGGCTGCTCCGAGCAGGAGAAGCCTTTGTCCAGCACGAAGATATTCAGCAGCAGCACCCCAGCGGTCTGAACCTCAAATCCAAACTATACTGCTGTTCACTACACAGCGACAGCAGGCTCCAGACCAGAAATATAGTATTTTAGGGGTATTTAAAGAACAGAGGGTTTGTGTCCATTCTCACCCCCCCATCGGAACAGGCAAATTCTCTCCAGAAGAAAAGGAAAAGGCGTGATAGGAAGGGGCTGGGATATACCCCGATAATCAGAAGGTTGTGACTCTGGCTGTACGATCACTGGAGAAAAAAAAAAATTCAAATAACTAATCTTGCATGTCAGCATCCAAAGATCATCCTTGCCTGAATTTGTACACACAGAAATGAGACTTAAGGTTTTTAAATGTTTGTATGGGTGCAGGTTCTTGATCGACAGTCACAACAAATACAGTTTATTTCTGTTAGGTGCCCGAAGAGTGGCTCATGAGTCTACTGCAGAAGTTCAGCCATATTACATGTTGCATACGCTTAAAACAATGTTGAATAAACACCATTCTTGTTTCTATGCTGAGAGAACAGCAGCACTGAGAAACAAAGTGATGCTCATGGAGAACATAAAAACTTTTGCTCCTTGGTTTATCTGAACGGCAAGAGCTCAGCCACGTATAGAGGATCACGTGCGAGAGTATCTGTGATCCTCCCCCCTCCATCTTTTGGGGAACCGCATCCCTTTTTAAACGCCTGCGTTGCGGAGCTATTTGCCATTTTACCTCCAAAACCTCAAGCCAGATGGTTCCCAGGTTTAAAGCAAGTCCGAGGCAGTTCAAACGCGGGGTATGCTGGCTCGAGAGCGGGGACGCGCGCAGTGCTGAGTAGAAAGCAGAGCGCCAGCAACCACAGTGGGCGGGAAACAGTGGGGAGAGGGCTCTCCAGGACCGGTCAAAGTGGACTTGCACATTTAATTCAAAACCAAGCGGTAGCATCCGCCTCCCTGGGTCTGCACGGGACCCCGGCAGCGCGAAACCCCTGCTCTCCGCTGCCTGCGGTCCTCTCGAGCAGCACCAGCAGCCCCACGCCGCCCAGCCCAAGGCACCTTCCACGCTGCGCGCTCGAGGGAGGAAGGCTGTCGCGAACCCAGGCACTCTTCATCGGGTGCTGCAGCCCAGGAGCAGCATCCCCGTCCCCAAGGGCATGGTCCCTCCCTCCCTCCCCTGCACTCCAGGCATCCTCAGCCACGTCGTTTAACCTGCGTGTCCACCAGCAACACCTAGAGATGCACAGTGAGACGCCAGGAGGCACATCGCTCAGCCTAGGAAACAACCCCGTTCAATCTGACTAGTGCTTTCACATCTGTGTCTATTTTTTAATTATTATTATTATNAAACTGAAGAGCTACAAAGCTCAGAGCAAAATTTTATTTGCTCGGCTTTTCTGCTTTGATAAAACAATCCCACAGGAGCAAAGCAGAGCAAAGCTTCCCCGCCGCGGGCTCGCTTCTCCCCCTCAGCAAGCCACCACAGTTGTGTTCACAAATCACAACAGGCTGGATGACTGCTGACACCCAAGCTCCGGAGAGCCGAGGGCAGGAGGGATGGAGGCACGTGCTGCAGCCACCCCAGGCAGCAAAGGGGACTCGGCCCCGAACTAACTACCTCCCAGGGGAAGGCTTCATCAAGCGTCCGTGCTGGTCGGTCTCCACCTCCACCTCTGAGTTTAATCCACCTAAACACACAAATACACGGCAAAAAAACCCTATTTGTCCAAACGCAGTCAAGTTCCTCAAGTGCTTCAGGACAACCAAAACCCCGTAGTGCAGCTGGTTTATTATTTACCAAAACCTCTGGGCTCAAGTAATGTGAAGTTTATGCTTTCAAGGGCAATGAAAAAGCTTATAAACACAAAGCCAAGACAATATTTGCCAAAACCTCAGCATTCAAAATAGCCTCTCAAAAGGAGAAAAATCTTTTCCATAGTGAAATTAAATGATGAATTCTGCATTTTTCTGGCTCTGAAGCAAAAACAGGGGCCTGCACGGAAGCATTCGCTTGGCTGGGCCAGCCCTAAAATAAACCGTTCCATACTTGCTTTAAAAGCTTGATTTAAACAAATGTACACTGTTAGGGGTCAATACCCACTATTCAGAGACCGCTGGAACAATGCAGTCTGCAAAGCCTGAGGCCTCTGAAATGCAAATACAACGTGTGCTCTGGCAAGGTAGCTCAACAATACAATGTCTGTCTGGGCAGGGTGCACTGCAGGACCTGCTAGTCTGGGGGAGGGAAAAAAATAAAAAATAAAAAACGCCTTGGCAAAAGATCCCATAAGTTACAGTTGCCTTCCATGCCTAGCCAGCTCTGCAACTACGCTGCAATCCCTCTGCAGCATGTTTGTTACAGGCAAGTGACAGCTTTGAGAACAAAATCCTCACGAATAGTTAGTTTACAGACAAGACTTTTATACCAAAGACAGCCTTCAGATCTACAAAATCTTCAAACAATGCTACTTTGATCACAGAGTTCTGGGATGCTTTCATTTCACAATTCCTGACCAAGTGAACACTGTCTCATGTTTTGAAATGCCCGCTATCTCCAGTGGTGTCCTTTAGCAAGGTGTCACTGCCTCTGAAGCGCGTCTGCATTTTCACTTTGATTTCACTCCAGAAAGGTACGTTATAAAAAACGATTCATCGAAAAAAGTCCTGACACTTCTTCTCAGAGTGTGAAGCCCAACCTGTTGTAGCCTGGTGGCCTCTGGGGCGGGTGCAAGGAGTAACTACCAGACAAGGGCCTCTTCTGGACCTGCTGGAGATGCAGTCCACAGGCCAGGCAATGACCCGAATACCAGTAGCAAATCCACCCAAGGAAGGACTCTGTTGAATGCACATGTTGGTGCGTACGTTGATCCAAACCTATTTTTAGAGGAGAAACTTGGTAACTTGGGTCACTCCTTGACAAGCAATCTGGGACACCGCCATTCCATCATGCTGCGACAAGGGGGACAACAAAGCCACGAAGTGCTTACTGAAGCCCAATGGCTTTTATTTCGGTGAAGCGAGGTTGTAAAAATACTTGGAAGAGCATTTACAGAAAGAGGGCCATATGCCATTATTTCCATAGCCAATAAATTTCTTCTGACTGCGAAAGGGAAAGGAAGTAGGTTTGCAGATCTCACAGCTGTAAGGCCACCTGAAGAAGTCTCGAGCCCTACCTTGCAGATTTTACTGCTGAAATTGCAAATGCTACCACTTATGTTCCTCAGTATTTGGTTCTTAGAGATGACAAAAATCCACCTTTTTACTTTCTATTGAAAATATATTCTGGTAATCAGAATAGGAGCTAAGAACTTTATCTCAGTTAAGTATAATAGTGAAGCATTCGTTACAAAACCATAATTAACAAATCCAATTTTGTATATATACAGGTTATATGGTGAATGAAGTAACTGTCTGCATGATAACCACATTTTTATATATACAATATATATATGCACTATATATACACACACACATATATGAAACAAGCACATATTGCATAACTGTTCTCATCCAAGACAAAATGTGATTCATTCACACGTTATAATGTAAAATCCAGTTGACTCATCAACACAATTGACTCAAAGCAGTCAAAAAAACTGCTTTGTATTAAGGGCGATAAATGTAGGTAATTGTCACATCTGCATTCAAAAAGCATTCACTGTTAGACCTTGGCAAAGCAAAGGGAACAACAGTCAATACATATTTACAGAACCTTTCTTTTACACAGTAGAGTAGCTTGGCTCCAAATATAAATTCTGAGAGACAGGAAATGTTATTAATTAGGTCAAGCTAGACATAGCTTTTTAATGCAAAAGATAACTAAAACCACATTTATCTTCATGTTTCCTCTTTACTAATTCACGCATCACTCACTAGGAGGGCCACAGCAAGAAAAAGGCTATCCAGACAAAAATGTAATATGGCTGATTTTGTATTAATGGACTCTCTTGCTTCTGAAAACTCGCCCTTCGTTGTTAGCTTAGCACCACTGAAGACTCTTCGCTTCAGGTACCCCAAAATCCTAATATGCCGAGTGCATGTCTGGCCAGGCTACTCAGCGGCAAACTCGCAAAGTTCACTGAAAGTAGGATCTCTCTCACCAACTTCAACCTAAAATGAAGCGTTCAGCCTCCCCAACAGAAAACCAGACCTGTTCTTCCATGCAAAAGTCCAGAGAAACAAGAAGTAATGGCCATTTGTCTGACATTTTGCTGTGTAATTCAGAACATTGGTCTTGATCTAGGTCCCCTTCTCTGCAGGGTCTGTGTTCCCCGGTTCAGGTTTCCCAGCCTCATCAACAAAAGGATTCCCCAGTGTGGGATTTCAGGGGTGGCTGAAATAGGTACTAAGTCTGCGTACACTACTGCCACATGACCTGCGAAAAAGAAAGAAATATTCCAGAAGTCACTTTAGGATAATACTTCTAACAGGATCTGTCTCTCTCCAGCCATTCTGCCTTCCCCCATCAACAGCGGGATAACTGGCAGTTTTCTTTCGGGAAGGCAGGGCACAAGGGACGGAAGGAGCTAAGGAGAAGGACTAACTGAATCCTAAGTCTCTGCAGAGAGTGAGAGAAAGCCCAGCCTCAGAAGGTATTTGAAGCATTTAATCTAAATTCCAATATCTTAAAATCAACTTCATGAAATGACTACACGCTTAAATCTTGGCACATACTTAATCTGGTTGAATGGTGTAAAATTCATTTTCAAAACAGCAAAGGCACTAATTACAATTTCCTCAGAAAGCAGAGGAGTAAGCTACCAACACCTTTCACTCAATGAATTTAGCTCTGCCTCCTAAGGCAGATTGCTTTACTTCACCATTTTAAAGCAGAAGAAAACCACAAAGAAGTTTCCAGGGGATGTAAGGTCAGCTTAGGAGGATAGTTTCATGCAGAACAAAAATCTCCTGAAAGCTCGATGTTTCTGTTGTCTGTCCATCCCCCACATCAGATCAAAGCACCAGCTCTTCTGCTCTCGAGGTCTGCGCAGCAGCTGTTGATTAACCTTGAACAGAATCCATCTCCTTCTGTTTCAGTAACTGGAGATAGCGCAGCACCGACAATAGCGTGCCACTTTAAAAGCAAATAAATGGATTAAAACAGATATTATTACTATTACGGACTTGATGGGGAACTGGACTAAGTTTTTACCTTCCACAGACCTTTGAATACACCATCACTTCTTACGTGACCACCACTTTATACAGTAAAGCCTTTTAAAAAAAAAAAAGTAGCTTCCAGTTATTCCCAACACAAACAGAGCAGAGATTAACCTTTCTGTGTGCACGCGGACAAGCACGCTCCACCCCACCTTCTGCTGCTTAGCTTGAATACACACATCACTAGCAGACCTAGATCAAAAGCCAGAAAGCAATTGCACTTCAGTAACGGAGCTCTGAAGACATGGTTGCCAGCTCCTGAGGATGATGAGGTTTCCATACCACTAGGAAACAACAGCTTTATCATAATGGAAGAAGAAAATCCAGGAGTGAGATGCCATCAGGTCTTTTTAAAAGAGTTAGAGGTATTGCTACAGTCTGAATTATGACTTTAAATTAGAAAGATTCAAGTGTTACCTTCACATTTTGACAAGTTTTGCAAACCCTTTTTTTGCGCTTTCAATTCTGCCCAAAAAAATACTGGCTGCAAAAATACAACAATACCAGATTTTGGAAGACCCGTATCATTATCAGTCCCATGCAGGCCGGACAGACTGCTAGGGGACAACATCTCTTTCTTGTGCCTGCAAGACTAGGTTTTGGAGGAGGAGAAAAAAAAAAAAGGCAGTTTCTAGGCAGTTGAGTCAATTCTCAATTCCCTGATTAATTCAAAAAATTAAAAATTTGCACTCCAAGTACTACTTGTCAACTGTGAACAAAACTGCAGAAAATGTAACATCAGGGAAGTGGGGAACATGCACGACAACTTTTCTCTATTTAGTGGATCCGCAGTTTCAATTCCCTCTTAAATCATTAGCACATACCAGAGAGTGGTCCCACACAGTGCTACCTCCACTGCTCTCCCCATCCCTTCTTAGCTTGTTAGGGGAGAGAGAGTAAACTGTTAAAACTGAGTAAAGAAGAGAAGTAATTGAAAAAGACAACAAATCAGGGAGAAGGCAGAGTACGCAGTATGGTGACAGTGGGGAGATATAAGCAACACAGAGGGAAAGAGCTTGGGACCACCGCAAACCTTTCCATCACCATCTACACTGGGGCAGGGGACAGTAACAGCCAGGCAAATGACAGGCCTCCTGGGATATTCATGGTCGTCTTAAAAAGGCAAGTAGCATGTAATTCTCTCCCCTTATCCGAGTTCCTAAAAAGGAATACACAGTATCCTCACAAAAAACATAAAATTTATCCTAAGAACCATACAAGCCCTAGCTCTGCATTCATGTATTTCAAAAGAAGTTGCACTTGCCTTTGATGGCAGCATAGTTTTGCCAAGCACTCTTATTTTTCAAAAACAGTTTTTATTAATTACAGCCATGACTATAAACAAACAAAACTTCTTTTGTTTGCTTAAAACCAACTGAATTCTAACCAATCTACACACACATATCCAATTCTTCATCCACGTGAGTTCAGGGTTTTTTTTGCAGCAGGCATTGCAACAAATTCAGAACCAAGGAAGGACAGTGCAAGTGCACATAAAAGTTGCAGGGGAAGAAACTTCTCTCTGAAAACTGTTCACCAAGGCTTACAACAATATAGCAAGAGCAGTTATTCCAGCACAACTGCCCAAAGCCTCTCTAAATCACCATTACCTTCTGCTAACAATATTTTCTGCATCACCTAGCAAGCTGTTACACTGCCATGCACCTCTACAACTGACCTGGGGACTAGAGGACATCCTGCAAAAGTGCCTGCAGTTCATCCACAGCACTCAGTTCTGCTTGGTAGTCTATAATACAATACAAAAGGTATCAGCTTGGTAACTTACGCTACATGGCAAGTTTATAAATCTCACATCAAGGAGGAGAGTGATTTCTAAAACAAGATGTAGGAAGCCATGCTACCATCCTCTTTTCAGTTCCTCCATCAGCTACTGTCTTGGGACTGGTGTCTGAACGATCAGTGAGGCTAAGTGATGGCAGAAATAACTTCTTTTTCACTACCCTCCTTACTGGGGCTCAGCAACACAACTTTGCTTTTCTTAAGAAACTTTGCCCTTGAAACACTCCACCTTCCAAATCTTCATCTGGCGCAAGTTGCCAAGGATCTCAAAGCCATTTCTCAGAAGTGTTTTAAAGCATCCTAGCACTTCCTTCTGTCATCTTCTTGCCTTTCCTGCCTGAACAGGATACAAAGCAAAGGCCAGATGAGATGACTCAGGAGCACCAACCACGCAGCATGCCTGGAGCAACACGGGAGAGATGAACCACTCTGGAACAAGGGTCAGTTTGAGGCTGAGCTTGAAAGGTGTTTTTCATTCACCGCCTGTAAATCCCATCACGAGTCTGGTTTGCAAAACGGGAACTCCTACTTGCAAAGAAAGATTTTCAGTCTCATTTCAAAATGTTTTATTTAAGTACTCAAAGATATCCTTCCTAAAAACTGATTAAGTGAAAAACACACATTCCTTTGACACAAGGGTCCTGAACAGAGGCATTTACCATTTGTTTTCATGAGACATTGGTCTGTTAGGCTCATCACTCAAGGAATTGTTTTTAACACTGTTCTACAATGTACCTGGACACCGACTTTATAGTAGAAAATATAATACAGAAAAACTATATGGTACTAGTTTTTCCCAGACACTAGTTGTGCGACACTAGCATGTCTAGAGAGGCATCATACTGGTTCAGCCTGATTTGAGATCCCAAAGCCGATGAGGTTCCTGTTCAAGATACAGCTTCTAGCACTGACTGCTTTTTGTCAGCTATCTGAATTTATTCTGGTAGAATTCATCAAAGCCTTCTTATGTCAAGAAGCATCATCAATAAAATACCACTGTGGCACCTGAAAGTACACAAGAGGAAGGGAATTTGGCAAGGCAAGGACTTTTCCTGGTTTCTAGAAAGCTCAGTGCTGTCTTCTTTTTCTTTCCTCCTCTCTGTCCATGCCAAACAAGCAAACAACTCCAGGAAAACTTACCTTCAGTCAAGTGGGATTCTTGTGTGAAAATAATTAATATTAAGCTGTAGACTGTGCAAGGTAACAAGCATACTTAAAAAACACTCCCAAGAAGATTACCACAGCTTTCACTTTTCAAGTTGCTAGCATCAAAATACAAAAGGTTCCACTTTAGCTCTTATTTCCACACCGTCAATTTTCATGATCCTGTTGCAACTGTAACAATATTTGAGGGATTTTCTTTTGTTTACATTTACCTGCAAGTCAAAAACATCAGTTTACACACAAATCATATTTTCCTGGGCTTGAGGGGGGATAGGCAAGACAGCAAAGTATTTCCAGTCTTAACTGTTGTAGAAAACAGCCATAAGATCAGAGCCTTAAGACAAAAAACAAACCAACCCACCCTGTCCAGATTTATTTGTGAGCGTTTCTTCCTTCCCCCCTCCTCCCCATCCTGTTCTTCCAAGCTCCACATTCTCTTAAAATTAAAACTCAGGATTTTGGAGAGAGACAGTTCACAATTTGGAGCTGTAAGGATTAGCAAGATTGTATTTCAAGGCTAAGAAAGTAAATGTGAAAGGGAGGGAGAGAAGAGAATAATGGACCCATTCAACCCACAGTTCTTTCATTTGTTTCACTAATAGAAACATTGATTACTGGAAACAGGAGAATTTTAAATCACAGAATCCCAGAATGGTTGAGGTTGGAAGGGACCTCTGGAGGTCAAATGGTCCAACCCGCCAGCTCAAGCAAAGACACCTAGAGCAGGCTGCCCAGGACCATGTCCAGGCAGCTTCTGAAGATCTCCAAGGAAGGAGATTCCACAACCTCTATGGGCAACCTGTGCCAGTGTTCAGTCACCTGCACAGTAGAGACGTGTTTCCTGAAGTTCACAGGGAACCTCTTGTGCTCCAGTATGAACCTATTGCCTCTTGTCCTGGCACTGGGCACCACCGAAAAGAGCTTGGCTTCATCTTCTTCGCACCCTCCCTTCAGGTATTTATATACATTGATCCTCCTCTTCTCCAGGCTGAACAGTTCCAACTCTCTCAGCTGCTCCTCATAGGAGAGATGTTCCTGTCCCTTGATCATCTTGGTAGCCTTCCTTTGGACTCCTTCCAATATCTCTCGGTGTCTCTTGTATTGAGGCGCCCAGAACTGGACCAGCAGTCCAGGTATAGCCTCAGCAGTGCTGACTAGAGGGGAAGGTTAACCTCTCTTGACCCGCTGGTAATACTTTGCCTAATGTAGCCAAGAACACCACTATCCTTCTTACCGGCAAGGGCATGCTGATGGCTCATGTTCAACTTGGTGTCCACCAGGACCCCCAGGTCCTTTTCTGCAGAACTGCTTTCCAGCTGGGTGGGTGGCCCCCAGCATGTACTGGTGCCTGGAATTGTTCCTTCCCAGGTGCAAGACTCTGCACTTCTCCTTGCGGAACTTCATGAGATTCTTGTCAGCCCACCTCTCCAGCCTGTCAAGGTCCCTCTGGACAGCTGGGTGACCCTCTGGTGTCTCAGCCGCTCCCCCAGTTTCTTGTTGTCCACAAATTTACTGAGGGTGCACCCTACCCCACTGTCCAGATCATTAATGAAGATGTTAAACAGGACTGGACCCAGTACTGACTCCTGGGGTACTCTGCTCATTACCGGCCTCCAATAAGACTTTGCACCACTGACCACTACCCTCTGGGTCCGGCTATTCAGCCAGTTTTTGATCCACCTTTGGATATTAGGTCATTAATTCCTTTCCTAAGTTTTATTAATCCCCTCAAACTGAATTTCCAATAGGTCATTCAGCAGGCTTCATTTCTATTTGCAGCTTCACTCACACAAGATGATCATTCCATAGGTACTTCACGCTTCAAGACTAGTTTTAACTTTTTTTTTTTTTTAAATCAATCTCAGTTGGCAAGCTACAGCTCTTGCCCTGCAAACACGAGAACCCCTTCCTCACTTTGCCCAACTACCATGTCTTATAGACATCAACAGGACCCTTCATGCAAGTAAACATCTGTAGGGTAAGGCTTGATTACCGTCAACATGTAACGGGATACAAAAGCCAGGAAGAAGAGAAGAAAGACAACAACGAACAGTTGGTAAATTAGGCTGGCCTGTTCACCAGCATCTCCAACAACCATTTTACCCTTGCCTTTGTGAAGGCACACCCGGCTGGTCTGACTCCAGGCTAAGGAACAAATCCCAGCGACGCCTTGGCCATAAGCAGTTGACAGGTTTGGGCTGCCCCATGCTTAGCAGACAGAGCCTGGGTCCTTCATCCCCACCAGCTGCAAGGATTCATCTAGTAACTTTCACCACCACCACCCACTTGACCCTGTCTGTATTTGCTGTAATAAATCAGAGGCAATGTACTGAATCCAGGACAAATATCTTTCCGCCAAATCAATTCCAACAGCTTAGGTTACCCCACAGCCTAGCAGTCTCCTTGCACACGTGATGGGTGAAAAATAAATACTTGCCCTGTCTACACCCAGCCAGGAAAATGGAGTTTTCTGGCCTGCAACAACTGACTTCAGCGACTTGGCAGCAACAGGGCTGTCTACCTTTGGAAGCTCAGGTAGACATTATCAGACTCTCATCATGACACTGAACAAGTCCAACGCGGGTTATGAAACACCTGGAGGTGATGGGGAACCAGTGTGTAAGTATCCTTAAAAGCCCTAAAAAGTAAGTCATTAAAAATTAATCCTTAAAAAATCCAGGATGTAAACATCTTGACCTGGGACAGCTCAGCTGTGGTGCTTGGCATTCACAAGCAGGTTTGGAAGATGGGACGATCTTTTGCCAGAGGAACTCATGAACATCCTGAGGAAAGGAGGGCTGCACGGCACCCCTCTGTGCTCTGCCTCCTTACCTTTCATGCTTCAGGCAACCACAGAAAGAGCAGATCCTGCCACTGAAGCCCAAAGCTGCAAGGCTCGTGTTAGCAGCTTCCCACACTAATTTGTTTGCTGCAAACCACAACAATCACTAAGCAACTGCAAATTGCCTGTCTGGAGATCACCTGATGAAAACACAACCAATTAAGCAAAAAATAATGGCACATGTTATCATTAAAGGGCAGAGCACAGGCGTATTCCCATGCACTCAACACAGAAACACTGGCAGGTGTGCCAGCAGCTGGCTGCTTATGGTTCGGAGATGCAATCATTGGTGGCTTGGTGGCTGGTGCCCAACAGGGAGCTTGCAGGGTGCTGAGGTTCACTGCCATGCCCGTGGAGCATCGGCTGCTCTCAGCCTGGCTCCTCACACACACGGACAGCCTCATGGCAGGCACCCTGGAACCCCTAGACCGGGAAGGACACTCAGTCAAAGCAATACAAGACCTCTCCCTTCTTCAGAGGTAACTCAGAAGGATGCTTGTGCTTTTCATGGAACATGATACCCAACATCTTTAGCCCTCCAACTTCTAGCAGCTCTTTGCCTTATGTACAGCAGCAAAACCCATGCCTTCTAATTAAAGACGACAGTCATCTAATTAAAACCTAGCAGCATATTAAAGCACTAGCAACCCCCTAAGTAGCATGTATTATAGTTCTACACAGAAAGGTGCAAGCTCATTTGCTGGAGGATTATGGGAACTTCAACTAACAGGACAGAAGTAAGCAGCAGTCAGGGTATACACTTTTTAAATAGATATTCTCTATTTTTCAGAAAGGGTGGGAAAAGAAAGCCTAAGTTAGAACCAGTTAGACTCCCCAGCACACCCATAAAGAGGGCCACAGGTCTGTAGAGGTAGAAAACCTAAAGTTTACTCCTCTTTCTGTTTATTTTAGAAGTAATTTGCATTCACAGCAGGCGAAAAAAGTATGCTAGCAGGACCCTCTGAAATTACTGTACCTGCTCATCTACAACCCTAAACACATCTGCCCTCCTAAGCCCTGTTTTCATTTGTCCCACCTACTCCACCATCACACCAGGATCCCTGGCAGATGGTGGTCGATACCAGCCTTGCTTCCAGAGCAGGCGGAAGGACTGGCTGTCAGCAGCAGCTCTTGCCATGCCCTCCCTCTCCTGTGATTACTAAGATTCTTCCTTGTTCCCAGGTCAGAAACTCAAGGAGAGACTCCTGACAAATTCTAACACCCAACCATGAAGTAAGATGCGAATCATGTACGATCTGATTGCTGCTGTATTTCAATGTAAAAGAACTCCTCGCCCCCCTGAAATACAAAGAGAATCAATCAAACTGTGTGAGATAAAAACCTATAATCTTAAATAATTTATAATTCAATTAAAAAATCCACTCAATTTTTAAATAACTTATAAATATCCTATTTATATGTCCTCATCTACCAAGCCTGAAACAAGCAGCAAAGTGTCAGTAAGTATGAAACAGCCACTCATGGGTTACTTCTCAAGAGCCTTTAAAGAAAAATCGATTCCAGGAGGCATTTGATGACACTTCCCCAACACAGATGCAGAACAGGGACCTTCGGGGATGAGGAAGATTAGGATGCAGTAACAGAGGTGGAACTAAACCCAAGCACACTCTCCCACTCAACTGTTCAATGGTGCGAGAAGGAGTCCGACAACCAGGGCTAATCCCAGCTTTCCCAGAGATTACATGGCACCAAAGCATGCTGCACTGGTGGGGCTTTACACCCGTGTGAATAAACACAGAAGGTGCAGCTTAGCAGAAAAGTTTGGAATCTATACTGAAGGCAAATTTAGCAACAATGCTTATATCTTCGGTAAAGTTGGAAAGCCATTAAGTTCAGATAAAAGGTAGTGTTTCCTGCACACATGTTGAAGTTTTGTGTTTTATCAGCTTTACACTCATCTCAGAGATGAGGTGATGCTTTGCAAGGCTCTCCACTTCAGAGCCTCATCAATGCTGATGAATACCAATGGTACGCAGCAGTTGAGAGGTAAAAAGGTGGCCTGAAACACTGCATTCACTATATTCAGCCCTTCAAGGTCACAACCCCCTGAAAAGCGATCTCCTGCTTTTGCTTAGTCCATTCCTTCTCTCTGACCAGATACGTTTCCTTCCAGTAATCCTACTCTTATTAGCACGTTTTTACTTTTCTGCAGTTGTGCTACTATAAAATGAAGCATCTACAGGGCGAGTCATTTTTTTCTTTAACTGGGATTTTTTGTCATAGAAATTACATATAATAAAAACCGACTCCTTTTAAATTCATTCACCAGTAAGCTGCCAGGAGGGAACACTTACACCAGAAAACCCAGAAAAGGAGCAGGTATTCGTATCAGCACACAGAAAATCCATAACCCTTTTCTGGTCAGCAACACTTCCCCACCACATGCTGGAATGAACCCTGTAGTGCCGAACCGCTTCCCATCTCGTATCTATAAAGAAACCTCCACGGCAGGCAATATAAGGCAGCTCACAGGTTCCTAGGATGCACACCACCACACCTTTCCTTTTGGCTTGTAGCATCTTTTCAAAGAAGCTACAAACCTGCGCTCCAGCTTTCAACAAGAAGGTGTGGTACGTTTCCTCACGCACAGGCACACCTAGAGATTTGATGCATTCACACTCCTTGTCGTCCTTTTTTTCACAACAGGGATGAACATTTCCTGCACCACTGTGGTGCCATTTCATTTCTTTATTTTTTTCTCCAATGCTTGTTTATACAAGCTGGTAGCTGTTAACAGGAGAAAACATTTGCCTCCACCTAGCATTAACAGCCCCAACACAGAGCCGCTGCTTCTGTAATTTTATTTTAAACACACGTGTTGCACTGTATTGCAGGTTGATGGAAGATTTCATTCCAAAACCAAACCACAAAGCAATTAGGAGACCTTAACAAACCAGAAGTGATTTGAAGCATTAATACCTGACAAAACGGGTGTTCATCCCAGAGATAAACGATGAGGACAAGTAAATGCTCTGGGCTGAGACTCTGTTCTAGATTGCTACTTCCTACGTGCAAAAGTGTAACAGCAACCGGGCTGCGCAGCTGAATGCATCTCAGCGGGTAAAGGACCAAATGACTGAGTATACATCTTAATTCTCCCAGAGCCGCACCATCCATATCTGGAGGTGGGGATTCCTGACACCGAAGCTCTCCCCATTACCCAAGTCTTGCTCAAGCAAGAAGCAGAGCATCACTGCGGTAGATTTCTCCCTGCTTCTCCAGGATCAGGCCTGAAATCACAGCATACTGTTTCCTAACGTGACCTCAGGCCAAGACGCTAAACTCAGTTTTTTTGGTCTAAATCCAGGCAGGAGATCCCGTTTCCTTCACACAATGACCTGCCAGCTGTGACCAACATTCACATCGCCTCCCAGCCTGGAAGTGCCCACAAACACGGGCTGTGAAAAGCTGCGCTGCCCTGGATTAGAGGACGAGATGCGAGACCAGGGAAAGACACGGCACGAGCACAGCTGCTTTTAGACAGAAATATGCTAAAGCAAACCCCAGCAGACGTCAAGGCTGGTGAAAATAACGCAGCGACAGCTGAGGCCTGGGGCCGTGAAATGTATTTGCATGTGAAGCAGGAGTATCTTGGTGGAGAACTGAGGACGTACCAACGCGCAGGGATTGTGCTGCTAGCAGGAATGTGCCCCGAAGCAGGCGCTTCTTTCCACTCTGGCCACCTTGCCTTCAAGACATCATATTTTAAAACAGTATCTAATGCCTTGGACTACCCACAGACGAACATCCACCTCTATCAGGCAACAGACATACAACATGCAACAACTTCAAGCCTGAAAAAACACGCTTTTCTCCTGTAAGGGAGTGCTCTCGTAGGCTTGCAAAGCTCTGTTCTGCAATTCCTCACCTGCCGCCCAAAAGGTATGCTGGAAGCTACAACGCAACAAACCGGACAGCAAGCTTTCACAAGTCACCTTTGTTGTCCCTAAAGCCCAGGGAACCATGACTTTTCTCCTAGCCACCTCTGAAAGTGTAGCTACTCCACAGCTTGAACCTTTCACACAGCAATTTATTTTAGTTGGCAATGAATTAAGTCAGCCAATTCTTTTGTGAGAGTCAACCCAGACAACTCCATAAACAACTACCTCCAACAGTATGGTGCGGTTCCCCAGTTTGTGAAAGCTGGACTTGCCGTGACAGGGATGTTGCTTAAAGTTATTTATGAACAAGGTCACCGCACAGTAGGTTCAAGTCAAATTAGCAGGGTGCCTGAATTAAAATGCAAGTGTAGTACCCAAAATGCAGTATTACTGATTCGCGCCTGCCCACAGAAGCGCCTTTTCTTAAAAATACACCCACCACAAAGTGTGTGGACTTCACAGCATCCAAATGCCTGCACAAGCTCAGACTGGGAATTTTCCATGGCTGCTTGACATAGTGCTATTAAAACATTTTTAATCTTACATACTTACAATCAGATTTTTATGGCACTAAAGAATGCAAGTCTAAAACCAATATAGATTTTTGCCTTTCCATAAACACAGCCAGTATCTTTTACTACTTTTCATACCATTAAAAAAGTCACTCTTCATATTACTAAACCGTGAATCAACAAAATAGCTGCTTTGGTTTTTTTAATAGATTTTTTAATAGATTAGGTAAAGTTAGGTAAAATGAAATGACCTAAACACTGCTGAAAAACAACTTTTCCATAAATGCTGAAGCATGCAATTGCGCAAACAGAAGCACTGTATGGGCAAATCACTGTAGAACAGAAGAGGATTCAAGAAATCCTCCTTAGAACAAGCATGTGCTTGATTTCAGCTGACACGAGTGTGATGTACACACGTGAATGAGTGCTTCCTGAACCCAGACATCATTTTGGAAAAATGCTCCAACTTGGTCACCTGGAGGGGGACCTGTCCCTGTTGGACTACACTCAGAAGTGTCATTTGAAAAAAAAAAAAGTGAATATTTTTAAGCATGTTACTAATTATTCAGATTGCTTTAGCCAAAATGGTATTTTTACTCTTCAAAAAACAAAAAACAGCCTCTGTTATTTATCTCAGAGCAGCAGAACATCTGAGAAGCATCTTGATCATTATTAGCATAAAATCCAACCCCGCATGACAGTTCTGCTCAGTCTGGTGCCCCTGCTGTGTTGCTTAATGCTCCAACAGTAGGAATCATGAAAAGCCACTTCCACTTTACTGCAAATAAATGTTGCAGCAGCAGTGTGTTCCTCCACCACCAGCTCCATATTACCTTCTTTCAGTAGCTGGTCAAAAAGATTTGGCTTCAAATACAACCAGTTTTCTTTTCAAAGAAGTCATAAATAATATGAAATTGAAGAATAACTTTCTGCTTAAAGCACATACTGCCCTTAACCCCACATGCAGTACATAAAATACTTTATTCTACAGGGAGGAACAAAGATTTCCTCACCTGTAAGGAAACCAATTTTGAGACCTTGGACTTCCGCTCAAGTTTCCTGTGTGCAGCAGAAACATGCAAACTCCAAGGTCCATGTGCCTGCTCCTTCACCAAGGAAAGCAGTGAGAACATGGCCACTCCCTTAGCTCGGGTGGTAGATCAGGTTTTATTTGCAAACCAGATGTATTTGTAAAACAAAAGAGCTGATATTCAAAACTGCATTCATCAGAAACAGCAAAACCATTCACATCAGAAATTTCTAAGAGCTACTGTTACTTCAACGAGGAATGGTGCTGGTTGTGTTTGCAACACCGCTATTTCCTCCTGCACTGGTGCAAGGGCCAGCACCTCACGCACTGCACCTCACTACCCAAGGAGCTTAAAAGCAAAGAGCTTGGAAATGGAAAATGCCGTAGTTGCCTTTTGCAACCAGAGAACCACAGCGAAAACAGATTCAATTATTCGTTGAGGACTGTAAGTCTTTCAGAGAGCCACTGGTGAAGTTTAAACCATCCAAATCCCACGACACCGTTCACATGCCATCATCTTCCCTCTTGCTCATGGGCTGGCTGCTCTTCCTACAGCTTCCCCGTTGTTTTGGGCATCAACTTGTCCTTGTTTTCAAGAAGTGACTGTATTTTCATCATAATTCCACCTACTCACGCATATGACAAACACAGCTAAACTTTGGCAGTGTGTTTATCACTGAATTAAGATCTTTTGAACAGAGCGCCTACAAAACATTGTTTTGGTCACGTCTTCAACTCCCTGTCATCTTCGGGTAGCCACGAGCATATTTGTTTATGCACAAATGCGACCATCAGAACTTCTGTGTATATTTTCAGATATACATATTCTTTCACAAAGTTTTCTGCTTCTAGGAGTTAAATCCCCACCCCATATTCACGTAACAAAAGACCCTGTTTGTAGAGGAAAACTATGGAACCTATGCCCTGAGCTAAAGGTCTGCAGATACACATGCTAAGTTTTAATTCCCTGAGATCACTTGAAGACCCATCCCATAAAGGCATCTGATTTTTAGAGGTAATATGCAAATTTAGCTAACTTGCAAGGAGCTTGTTTGACTTTTTTGTTTGGTTGGTTTCTTAATCTAAATACTGTACAAGTCCGTCCCTCAGATACCATTGTATACATTTTCTTTTTTTGGCCTAAAAATAATTTATGGACGCATTTACAGAAATAAAATGTGATTACATCCAGTAGCCCTTCTCTTGCAAAAAGAAACTTCCAGCAAAATTTTCCAGCAAGCTCAGTCTCGAATAATCCAGAAAGAGCATGCACTGCTAATGAATCATTCTAAGAGCACACACGTTCACATCCTCTATTCTTGAGATAGATATGTGAATAATACAGACAATACTGCACCACAGATGTTGAACATGCTCTGTAAAACTCGATTACTGCTTTTACAGTACACAATAATGAATAATGTATAATATACACTGCTTCCTCCTGCTCACTTCAAGGAGGAGGCAATGTCCTAATCTTCTTTAAACATATTTTCTACACAATATCTCTAAGTTAAGACTTTTTTTTTTTCCTCCTAACAGCAGCTCTCATGATACCTCTGGTGCTCGAAATACACAGGATGGCATGTAATTACCATTCTATCCATTACTAACACAAACCAATTTCTTCAGCAGTTACAAACCATAGAAGACACGTTCTCCTTTACTCCTGACTTCATACACTGCTCCGCTTCCTTTCTGCTAAATTAAAAGAAGCGTTATTGAAACTGAGCCTTCTGTGGGCCAATATAGTATCAACATTTTCACTGTTTTAAAGCTGATCATCTCTTAAAGACAGCTTCCTAAAACACTGAAAAATCTCATATGGAACTTTGGAGTCGATGCTGAATATCTCCGCTACAAAAGTGACCAGTGGTATGTGTTCTTCCCTCAACACGTGCCACGCACTGCACTGGTAAGGAGATAGCTTGATGGCTTCATTAAAAGAAACTGAATTACAAAGAAAAAAACTCACTTCTAGCTTTCCAGGAATATGTCTGCAATAAAAGACGCTCAACACTCAACATACAAATCAACGTAACAATACTGACACGGGTTAAAAAACGGCAGTAAGTTAGACAAGTAATTTGTTAACAAAGCTGCATCTGTACAGGGAGAACAGAGCGCCAATTGTGATAGAGACTTCCTCTCCTAATTCTTTATGGTATGAACGTGGCAGCACAGACTGCATCGGTTCTCCTGATTAAAGGAGAGACAAAGCAGCATGCATTACGTGGGGCTATCGCACTCCATTATCAACTCACGAATTACAGCAGTGATGCAGAAGAGCACTTCAGCACACATTTAGCAGCAAGTGTGAGAGCAGCTTTATAGCAGCCATGCTTGAATCATGGGCATTATTACTTAAACGTAATTTGTACCAAGATCAGCAGCAGTTACCGACTGCATTTTAGTCATTTTGATCAACTACCGGTAATTGGAGCTCTGGGGGCTTCCTGAGTCACCTGACAGGGATAGCCTTCATTAATTCTCACACAGCAAGCACTGACTGTGTAGGAAGCCAAGCAACTTGTACCCAGCTAGAAGCCAAAACACAAGGGATTTTGGAACATGCTCAATTTTAAATACACTGCGACTTTTCTCTAATTCAGATGGAACTGTGTGTCCCACGTTCATCCTGAGATTACTAACCACGCTGAATCAAGATCTCCTCACTTCATTTAAGCAGAGCAACATCAGGAACTAAATCTTCAGTGAAAAAATTACACATCCCAATACTCTACAAGCACAGGTAGCAAATTTTAGAAAACTAAGCCTCAACACTTTCTCTCACTGCTTGTTTGGGGTTCATTGGCTGTTGCCATGATCTCATAACTTAGCCTTAGAGCACTGAAACCCTAAAAACTCTCCTGCCCCTTTAAACCTACCCACACGCACACCTTCAGTTCGCAAACTACTTCCCCGTCCCAGGCAGCAGGCAGCCACTATCGCAGCCACTTGTTCGGGAACTGCAAACGTCTGCTGATAAGAGGAGCAAGGCTCAGGATGGGGAGCAGCCTGCTCGCCCGTGTGACCCGCAATTCAGAAGAGACCTTTGTAACAGCCCTCGCAGCGGGAAGCTGCGCGCTGCCTGAGAGCTCTTTTGTAATGGGCTGTGAAGAGCTGGAGCAAGGACACTCGAAGCTAAACTTCTTTTGACTCAGAATATGCCTAACTGCACTGCATCTTTACTATTATGCTCCAAAGGATCCTAAGAAGTGTAACATATCTACAAAGGTACTCGGCACTAAGGCAGAAAGAGGACAAGACTTAAAAAGTATCAATGCTTGGGCAGTCAACGTCAAGGGAGAATAAACCGGGGTCTGAAGATTAAGGTCCCAATTCTGCACCAGGGAAATCAAAGACTGGTTAATTATTACTTAGCTATTCATGCAAGCCCCCAGGTTCCTCACGTAATTATGCTGAAACACAACTTAGTGTAAAAGGTAGCTGCTCCTTTGAACGAAAACTTTAAGAACGTAATTTGTGAGAGCAGCACTGTATGCAGGACAAGGAAAGAAACCAAGAGACCAGGACTGCATAAGGTGCCCTACAAGGTCCTCTGGAAGAGCTTAATCCAAACACCTGAAGCCTACAAAACCTGCATCCCCTCCGAATCCGTCCCCGAACTCCCCGGGAGGTGCTCGGGTCCCAGGGCTCCCTTAGGGTGGAATCGCAGCACAATGCTACTGCACACGGGGTCTGGGCATCCTCGTCCCCAACGCGTCAGTGCAAGTCCCTGGAGAGCCGATGGACAGCAGGAAGAAAATCGGCCACGAGGCAAGAGGTTGCAAACCGGGTGTTATTTCTGCAGGGAGCACAAGCCACTAGAAATGAACTGCTTTATAAATTCGTTCATGTTTCATACCATAACCAATAGCATATGCCATTTATGCAAGTAGACTTGAAGAGCACTGGTCTTCTTTGTGCAGAAAATAGTACAAGAGCAGCTATTTCTAAAGTCATCTAAAAAAAAAAAAGTATGGCATACTGAACATTACCTTTTACCACACAGTAAAAATGAAAAATTGGAACAACCTCTCTCTTATCCATCTGAAAGCCTAAATAAGTAGCTTTTTAAAAAAAAAAAAAAAAAAAAAACTTTTTTATAGCCAGTGATGGATACCACTTCTGAACTTATTTTTTCTCCTTAATGAACCACCTTTCCAGAAGAGAACCTCAGCTGTCAGCTATTCAGATTATTCTGTTATTTGTGCTTGGTATGGTTTGAGCTGTCAGCAAACTTTCCAGGACTTTGAAAAACAAACAAAAACAAAAATAAGGCTTTTTTTTTTCCAAACTGTTTCAGTCAACTCCAATACAAAAAGTCAGAAAGAGGAAGCATATGCGCAAAGCAATTGCTTTTTGTTTTGTTTAAAATAACCCTGAAATAACTCATTGTTGTATGTTTTCGCCAAGTTATGCGGACATTTTCCCAGGTGCACCAAATCATTTACTTAAGAAACTGAAAGTAGTACATGCAAAATACAAGCAGTTAGCGAACTAATGTCAGCATTAGCAAGCAACAAGGGCAAAAACATCATCCTTAGATCTGTATGGGCAATGAGTTTAAGGTACTATTTTCCTCCACCCCTCTCCTCTTTGCTGGTATATAACGAAAGGAAGCAACAGCACAGATCACTGCAGCTGGATTACAATAAAATCAACAAGCTAAATAAATACAGACATCCACAAAAGAAGCGACAGTTTATACAGCCATAGCTTTGAGCTTATTGATGGAGCCTCTTCTTTTTTAAGGCACATAAAAGGAACATCCTAGCTTCCAGCTGTTCTCAGATCCTTCCACAGGTGAGGATGCAAACAACAGGCTTCCCAGGGATCTCAAGCACAGGATACCTCAGGTGGTAAAGCACTCTCCATGCCGCAGAGATCTCTTAAAATTTCTCCCTCTTCTAACAGTTACAAAGATTTGATGAAAATCCAGCTGTTTCCTGAAGAGCAAACAGTAGCACCACGACTGCTCTTCTGAAGACCGAGAGCAACTCACTGATTACTAGTCACTCTGACACAGCGTCTGGAACAAAATTAAGGGAAAAGATGATCACATGACAACATTAAAGTAAGAATTTTAGCGTAAGTAAAACTAAAAAGGACAATTCTTTCTACAATAATATTGCAGTTGATGCAGCAGTACTAACAAACGCTAAAGTCATAACTTTTAGACACAACTTACTGCAGCTTTCCTGAAAATAACCTCAGACTTCTCCAACAAGCTTCTGTGAAACTATCCAAAAGCACGCCATTGTTCAATACCACAAAAAAAGATTTTTAAAGGACAACCCTAAAAAGCAAGACTTTTCAAAATGCCGGCATTTATAACACCAGAGACCCAAGCAGAAGAACTACACTCAAAACCTCCAGGGAGGAAAATCCCAGTTGGCCTCTGGGTAGCAACAGAAGATTATTCTCCAATTTTGATAGGAATTGCAAAGACAGAAGTAGTTTGATTTATTCATTTTAAACCAACAGCTATCAGACATCCTTCTCCTGTCTGATAAGGAGTCCTTCTGAGGAGGGGTCCTGCTAAAGTACCTGTTTTGGGAGCCAAACACAGCTGCTCCCCACCACTTCCCCAGGAACACCCTTGGCCATCCCCTCAGCAACTTCAGCCCATGGTCAATCATTGCAATTAGGAAAAAAACAAACAGTTTGCTGTCTCAAGCCCTTCTCACCCCTGCATTTTAGGTACGGATTAAGGTGCGCTGACTCTCCTGTCCTAACAAAAGCTGGTGCACATCCCCATGTTCCTCAGCAGCCACAGCTCACACTGCAAGCGGAAGTTCTGCCACAAAAACAAAAACCCCAGGAAAACAGCAAAGCTTTTATGGCCTCTCTGACTGCATAAAGGGACTATGCACTTTTCAAAATCAAATATTTGCAAGCAATATGTGAGTGTTTCAAGAGGCAGCACGCAAGCTCAAAAATTCAAAATTCATTATTGCAGCTTGTAGTTGTCAGATTCCAACAGGACCTGGAACACTGTAAATGATCAACTAATATCTGAAGAAAAAGGATCCATGACTCAATGTTTCCTGTCTGCATGCCAGCACCCCAGAAAGAACTGCTAAGGAACCAGCCACCAACAAAGGACCACTGCAAGCCCAGAAGAAAATCAACAGATTTGGGTATCGCTTTCTGTCCTCCACCAGCTACTGATGGCATCTCCACCTTAACTGCACCATACAAAGGCTTCCTTATGACAAAGGTGTAACTACAAAGTAGAAGTTTAACACGAGTATTTAATTACACTGCAATTACGTTTATTCATGGGCTTTGTATAAACGACTCAGGGAGTTCACTATTGCACCAGGGCTGTAGCAGCTTAAGGTACTCAGTCACCTAAAAGCAAAATAGTGCAACATAAACACAGAAATTAAGGAGGAGAGACTCTCAAAACTACCACGGAACGGAATATCACACTTCTGCTGCAAGTGCTATGCAGCTTTAAGTCGAAATCCCATCTGCCATCTGTTACAACTTCTCAGATTTGGCGTGAAAACTACTGGAAATGTAACTGCAAGAGTGGAAAAGGGGCTACCGCACAAATTTTATTTTATAGCATAGATTTGCTGTGTTGAATAGTTTGTTTATTCCTGAAAATAGATTATTAAGTATCACATGGTAGAATGCAGCTCTCAGAGTTTAAACAACAAAGAGCTCACTTCATCAGATATTCTTCCTGGTATACACTTTGAAAAGAAACAGGAAATGCCATCCTTCAAAGCCCGGCTGTAAAAGCCACACTGATTTTCTTCTATGGAACATACGAGACTAAATCATTACAAAGAATAGGTTTGTTTGCTGTGTGTACTTATCAACAGAAAGCTGTAATAAGGAGATAAACTGAAATCCCAAAGCCACAGTCTATATTTAATAAGGGGAAGAGATCCAAAAAGAAGACCAACAAAACAAGAAGTCTGACCTACAGAATCTGTGTCTACTTCTTGTCCTGGCGTGAACCCCACCACCCTGCCAACTTGGCTTCTTCCTGAAGCAAATAAAAATATAGCCTAACCAAGATACACAGTTCTTTTTCGAGCCACTGAAGTGGTCAAACAGAAATGATCTCGTTATGTAGTCCTCTGCTTCTGTTAACTGGACAGATTTGTAGAACAAAGGGATTTGACTTTTCCTCAGGATAACAACTTTGTAAGTAAAACAATCCCATACTCTCAACAAATGCATTTAACTTCATCTGAGTAAACATTCTGACGATCTGCTAAACAACAGCAACTGAACCAAATGATCAGTTTCCATTAATGCTGTAAACATTCATACATTTTCAAAACAAGGAAGAAACTTCTCTTATCTCCCGTCACCAAAACCAGGGCCCATTTCTCTGAAGGCAAAGGGAAGGCATGAGAATCCTTCCAGATAAATTTTGCATTTCTGGCATCAAGTTCAGGAAGAAAGAGCATTTACACATACAACGTACAACATCAGAAACACGCAAGACTGCCAGCAGCACCATTTTCAGAATCCAACATTGCATCAAAAGCTACAAAAATGTTTTCTCCAGATGCTGCAAAGTTCATCACAATAAGACTCCTACAGCTCTTCGAAGGTGTGCAAGGTGCTAGAGGGAGAGGGCCAAGGGGCTTTGGGTATTAACTTCAATGACAACTTTCAAAAATGCTCAGCTTTGTAATTGCAGCTGATGTTAACGACTGCTACAGCTCATCAGCCATTTCAGCCTCAGGTCTCTACCCAAGGTAATGCTACAGACACCAAAATTAATTTCGCCTTTGAGACCGTGATGTCAGGCTTGGGCAGCTGGGTGCCATTCTGCCCACATTACCACGTGAATTAGTTAAGAACATGGAAAAAAGTCTCAGCACTCTTAACAACTACCCCGGTGTAGAAGCAGACACGCCATGAGAAAGAGCCTTTCGGTAAACTTGCTCAGGGTGGGAATGCAGCTGTGCCCCCAAGGGAAAAACCACCAACCAAAGGTTTCCCTCCGCTGAGGTATGTGGCATCTCCCGTGAGGGCACTCTCCAGCACAAAACAAAGAGAGGCTTGTATTAACACACTCATATCACTGGCCTATAATAAAGGATTATGAATAGTTTCCCAAGAATATATAGGAAGAGGCAACACTAATACATCAAAGAGCACTTAGCCTTTTATTTCCTGAGTCTTCCGACACAGCGGTTTACCCTTTGCATGCCATTAGTCAGGATCACGTGTGAAGACACAGCTTAGCTCCTCAGGCCTGCTGCTGAGCTTCCCTTTCTTCTTTCCTCTTTCCTCCATTTGGGATAAAACAGAACCAAACCCCAAATAATTTCACAGAAAGATTTAACCTAAGAGAACTCTTCAATATTCACCTTTGCTTAGTATTTACTCAAAAATCTCTAGCAAGGCCCTCCACAAGATGAGGATCACGTACTTGAAAAAAAAGAGAGCCTGGTACTATAAACCAGGCAAAATACCCCACTAAAGCAATTTAACTATATGGTGCGCATATATGTGTGTGCTCTATTCGCAAAAATGCATTAACATACAAATGCAGGAACCCTATTCGACTCTGAAGCATCGCAGGCTACTGAATGGTACAGGACAGCAAAGTCTATCTTCCAGGACGTTTCTCTTTACTTGTCAGCATGTCATTAATCCCAGAAAGAGTAAAAGGTTTTATATGGACTCCCACATTTAGGCTCTGCTCCAACATGTTTAAATTTACCCACTGGAGGCAGGGCCACTGAGATGCATAAGAAATCCAACCTGAGATATATTAGACCTGAATTTTCACTGCAAGTTCACAAAACCATAAAAATGACCACCACCCTTCACTTTTGAATACTTCCTTCCATCCAGAAGAGTAAACTGCCAAGTTCTCCTTAAAGCTTTAAAAGGGCTGGAGAGCTCTCTGGTTTTTTTTTCCAATTGCCGAGTATGGTTGTTCCTTCTTCGCAAAAAATAACCAAGCACAGAACCATTTACTAGGAACAATAACAGATCTCATAGAGGAACTGCATGTTAAGCCACTCCACAGAAAAGTTCACTCAAAAAGGAAATGTTAACTTTGGTCAGAAAAAAACAAACACACCGATTTCTGACATGTTTAAAATCTGAACCAAAATCAGGTCTGTTACTAGCAAGCTATTCAACAAGGAAAAATACATGTTATCAAGTTCCTCCCTCCAACATCACTCATGTTTGAAATTTCAATGCAGGCAAAAAAAAAAATCAAAATTTGCTGCCGTATGAAAAGGCTTTTATGGCCTGGACTGAAAAACAGTCACTTGGCCACAAAGGAAAATAACACCTGAACAGAGAGCAGGTATTTATACGTAACAGTAAAATAAGCCTCCCCACTGAACAGCTGAAACACTTCAGCAGCCTTCCCCAGCCTGTCACTAGCTTGCAGTGCGAAAAAAACATCCCACCAGGTACGATTTCCTCGGAGTGACGCCCTGCAGAGCAGCTGCAGGACACGAAACAGACTCATCTGCCCCATCTATCCAGCGTAAGCCATCAAAAAACAAGCATAAACTATATTTGAACCTACATGAGACTATAATCTTGCTTATGGACTTTGCAGAAATGAATCTAGAACTGGACAGTACATTCTCCCCCCATATCCAACTACTTCTTACAGGTACACTTAGAAATGCTGGTAATCCGAGAGGTGCTCTTTACTCATTCCTGCCATCCTTTCCTAACGACCTTTTCCCAGTATACTCTTCCAACACACAACGTTCAAATTTCCTGTCTAACAAAGCAGTAATTTCTTCTTCAGCATGGATACAGTTTACCTCACAAGACAGATCTGGAAGATAGTTAATACCAGTTCTCGTTCTATATTCAATTTTTTTAAGAGACCCATCTTTTAAAGATGGGAGTGTTTGAGTTATTTAGACTTCTAGCCAAAAGGATAACCCAATTAGCTTTTCTTAATCGGTGGGTTGTCCGAAACAGTTGCATTCTTGCATTATAATAAATATGACCAATGGATAATGCTCACATTTCAGACATACACAGGATAACTTAGGAAATCTTAAGTAATTTAAAAAAAAAAAAAGAAGCAAAACCCAAAATACCAAAACAGTTACTTGCCCAGATCTGTTGCCCCAACATCGAGCCATCCTCCTTCACGTCTCACTAGTGGTTTAAAATGTCACGTAATGATGAATAGCAGGAAGATCAAGAGAAACGAGAATGCACAAGCCATGACCCTCTCATACAAGCCTGAAGTTATAATCAGTCTAGCCAGTTCTGAGGTCACATCCCAAAACTTGTCAAGTAGCCACAATTAGTGACTTAAGGGTGGTAATTCTTTTTCCCCCTTCAGCAAGTCTTAATTCATAGCAACTTTTTACCGCCTGCCCTTTTACCAGGGCTCCACCCAAAACTATGTTTCTAGCTCAGACCTCAGCCAGGTACTGCGATTCACTACGGGAAACACCAGCCCTGTGGCTGAAGAGGTTTGTGAGATCAAACTGCCCGGAGGACACGTTTCCCAGCACTCTGCAGAATGGGATGTATGGTGCTTCTGGCGTGAGATGGGCTCGCACGTACCACATTGTGTGTGCAAAGGATGGAGCTGCTGCTTGTTCCAGAGCACGCTGTAGGAGACAACACCAGCTTCTTCACCCATCACATGCACTGGAGCTGCATCCACCCAAGACACACACAAAAAATTGTATTGCTAGATTTTTTTTTTTTTTTGTATAGTGACATCAATATTCACTCCTGATATTAAAGGGAAAAAAGAAAAAAATAGGTATGCTACTCACTTACTAGGGGCTAGCCCGGTGTTTCTTCTGTGCAAACAGTGATGCTATATAAATATGCACACAAATGCACATACATACACACAAGCAGTCAAGGACCTACCAATTTTCCCTGAGCAAAAGCTGAAAAAGAGATTCATAAGAGGCTAACATGGTCTCACCAAGATGAAACCCAAGACTGAACTAAAATCACCACAGTGGAAGTACAACGTGGTACAAACAAACTAGATGACAGTATAATTATTGACAAAGGGCCCCAAACTTTTCCTTCCTTCCTTTTGCAGTATATTGGGGCAATGAAAGCACTGAAAGGTTGCAGGATTTCTCAAGGTTACTCATGGGACCAGTGTGTTAAACCACACTGAATCCGCATGCACTCCACCAGCACAACACAGAGTAAACCCAACCTATGAGCTGTAGTTCTTTGACCATGCATTGAAGCATGTTCTTGCCCAGGAAATCAAAAAAAGAGCATGGTGTTCTTCCAGCTGATAAAAATAATCATGGACTTCACTGGTCAATAAACTGTCTAGATAACAAGAAAAGCTCAAGTTCCTGTTCCTTTCTGCTTACCTCTTTTATAAAGTGGCCCTCTCCTGCCTCCACAGAATCATGGAAAAATCGTGGAGCATTTTTGACACAAGCACACACCACATAGCTTCAAAAAAATAAGTTGGGACTGGCCATGCTTGGTCATGCTTTCCAATCTAACTCATTTCCACTGGGCAGCAGGCTTTGCAACCGCTAAAAGAGAGAAGAAAAAAAAAAAGAGCCAAACAAAGACGTTCTTCAGACCCTCACTTCAGCATCATCCACACACAGGTACAGTACAACCCCACGGCACCACACCAGTGATCCTCAGGATTTCACCCACGGAGCCCTGAGGGAGATGAGCTCTGCTTGGGCTTCTCATTCTTACAGCCAGAAAGAGGAGATGACCTAACGCATGCCAGGTCTTCACTGCAGTCTTGGCTTCATCTTACCTCCCATTGCTGCCTGGGGACCGCAAACCAGAAAGCCTCACCCAGCCCTTCCTAGGAGAAGGCTGGCTGGCACAGCAGTGGACATATGAGGGAGATGGTCCCTTACGGCCAAGAGCAGCTGTTGCAGGTTCGCTGCCTGCTTGCTTCCACACAGCAAAACAGAAAATCTGAAATTGCATCTGCATCTGTAGAGATTTTCTTGCTAAACAAAAGGAAAAAAACTCACTGAATGAAAATACATATAAGGAAGAAGATCTGATTTGAGCAAAACAGCTTACACAAAAAGTGCTAACGTGAACATATAGTTATGGTAAAGATTGAAAATAGTGTAGTCATTTCCATTACGTATCACCAGAAGGTAAAAAAAATTAAGACTGAGAAGCAGCCATAATTTTGGAAATGGTGGGGTTTTCACAGCCTTCCTAAAGCTGGAGTGTGACTGAACATACCTAAAAAAACCATGAGCTATTTCTGTACAACATACAGCTTCTATTGCTAATTTCAATAGTTATGTGTTTTATAGCTTTAAGAGAATTCTTGTGTCATTTTACAATGTTCGTGGTGCCAGCGGGGCTGCTAGGCTCCAGCCCAGTTATGACTATGCTTCAGTTGTACAAATATATCTTATGAAAGGCACATGTGAAATATATGTAGTAGGCAGCAGAGATTACGTGCTACCAATAAGCCAAACACGATTTCCTGACTTACAGAAACAAACCTACAAAACCTTTCTTTTCCTTCTGACCCAGCAAGGTAGTCCTGAGCCCCCTTGAAACGTTTTCTACCCAAAACAGAGTGCTCTCTCATTAGCATAAAAATAACTGTTGACAAAACAATCAACAGCTTTTAAAAAAAAAACTAAATATGAGAAGTAGTCACACCTCAGAAACTTCTGAAAACACAGCCAATGTCAACAGGCAAAAGAGGCACAACTCCTTCTTGGCATAAACGTTAAGTTTCTGAAGGACTTGCGAGTGCCAGAGCCATGCCATCGCTCAAGGGATGATGGTTTTGCCCCACCAGTCTAAAACACAGCTTCACTGGTGTAAGCTACACCAGTATTACGAGCTGGAACGTCAGACCCATACTTGTGCTATCAGTAAAACACTTCTAATGAAAACCGGCAGACCTCAGAGATTGTCCTAAACTCATAAGCTCTGCTGCATAGCACAGCCAGAACTCGTTTATATCAATGCCAAAATCCATTAGCATCACTGGATTTTCAGTTTAAGAGTAAAAACTCTGCAGCGCCGAGGCCGTGCAGCTGCAGGAGACCGCGAAGCTCTCAAAGCTTTCCATGGCTGACTCCGCACTGGGAAGTGGTCACCTTCCCAATGCTGCAGCACGACAGCACCAAGGAAAAGTCGGCCTCAGGCTGCCTATCTAAAACGAGAGCTCCCAGGCTTGGCAGGTACCACCTCTGACAGCCCCCCAAAGTCACGTTCAAAACCCCAGGACGAATTTTTACCCCTTATCCCTCCCACAGAGGGAGGTTCAACTCTTGCTCCTTGAGGACATGCTGGGAGCCCTCCCCTTAAAACAGGGTACTGAGCAAACACATGCGGCTGTGGAAAGCACGCTTGAAGGACACCGCTCCGAACTCGAGGTTCCAGCAGCACTGCTAACAACCAACGCATGCGGGACACACAGCACACGCTACGCGTCAAAGGAGGCTACCCAGTGAACCTGCACGCACGCAACGCGAGAGAGACAGCAGCAGGACCCCTGTGATGACGGTGCTTTTAAAACGCTCCCCTTCAACCTCATCTGGATAGAAGGCAGGAGACAGCACCTGCTCGGAGGGCAGGTCTGGGCAAGAGGACCTCCAGAAATCCCTCCCAGCCTCGACCACCCCGCGACCTCAGCGGGGCCGGGAACCGCCACGCTCCCCCGGCGAGGAGGTCAGCGACCACGGCGCAGTGAAACACGCTGCACGTACAGGGCGGCACGATTCCCCCTGCGAGGAGAGGACGAGCTTGGCTTCTCCATCCGCTTCCCCTGCTACTCCGGTGCACGCTGCCCGGGAACTCGGGATGCTGAAAAGGCAGCCTGAACTTCCCTCTCGCGCCTTTTTTGTACAAAATTTCCTTGTGTTCCTTCTCATCTGGTGATGATTTTCCTCCTTACCTCATGCCATACATCCCCTTTCAGCAGGGATACGTTTCCCGCTGAAAACAGAAGCCTGATCTCAGCTGCCTTCGGAGACAGCAACATAGCTGCTGGTCAAACATACGGGAACTATTTTTTCAGGCTGTTTTCAGCAACGCGTCCAAACGGCTCTATTGCACATACCCACATTTTTAGTATTTTCATTCTTATCATGGATCTCTGGGATTTCTACAGTTTTTACACTCTACATATGAAAACATGACATGTAAATATACTGAAAAAGTTAAGATTCCAACACTGGTCTTCTTTCAAACACCAAAAGTTAGCACAGATCAATCAGCAGCCTGAGATATTTTCAAATAGTCTCCAAAAACACTTCTCCTCTGTATTTAAAATATAACTTCATAATTACTTTAATATCTTCCAGCAAAATTAATTTTGTATCTTCCAGCAACGAAAACATTTTGGGAGATACATTCCACGGCTAACTCTCCTAGCCTAATTCTTTAGTGAGAGCTTTTTTTTTTTTTTTTTAAATTGACTGAGTCAGAAAACTGGGATAGTGATGTAAATCAAGGCTCCTCTGGACACAGATGCAACCCTATAAGAATAAAAGACGGATAAGAAATAGCAAAGGGAGGAAACTGGACAGCAAGATTCAAAAGTCAGAAAGCTGCTAAGATGACTGGTGTCAGCTGAGCAGCAGGAGCTTGAGTTACCTACAATTCATTTAATGCAGCAAGTACCAACAAGAATGCTTTCTCTGCAACGCACACATATGTGCACTCTAACAAGGTCTTACCCAGTTGTCTAATTTCGTTCCAGTGAGCACCATAATATACTACGAGCAGGTTACAATCAGCACCTAGCTACGAAAAAATAAGGAGAAAAAAGGATGTGCATGTATTTTGGCATTCCCTTTACTTGATTTTCTACAATAGCCAGACTTGAAGACGCTCCTGCCCCCAACGCAATGAACAGGAGCACCTTGGTAACACCAAGGAACATCCCCTGTAAGGTGTCAAGTTAATTCTCTTTAAGCTGGCATACGCCCTTCTCCCTTAGCAGCTTTTCTTCCAAAACACAATTGTATCAGCAGGCTTATGTCACTGTCAGGCAAGAGCACAGCAAGCCTGATACCTGTTCCTTTCATCCAGTTTCCTCTTCCTTGCATGCATCAGAACCTATTTTAATGAGGACAATAATTCTCTTCGATAAGTCAGTAAATATTTTCATAAAGAACAGCTGCAGGATGTCTGCCTCACACAAATTAAGCTAGCCAGCCAGTGTCTCGATCCAGCACCTTCAACGTAAGTTTTCTGTGCATGTTATGCTCTCCATACACAATTTACATACGCTCCAGTGTGAGGAAAGGAAAATGTTTATACTGATGGGTGGGGCTCTGGATGCAGATTAAAGTCAAGGTGCTATATTTACTGATCTTTTAAAGTAATATCAACATGTTGAAAGGGAGCAAGAGTTCTTAAGAAAGATCAAAGTTTGCATTCAGCAACCACAAATTAACATAAATATATGCTGAAATACTAACACAGACGGGCAAAATTTACTTGCTTTTTGCCTGGGGCAAGTAATTTTGGCTAATAGAGGAGTTGAAATCATTAACTCTCTTCTTCGTCTTTATGTAGGGTATGCTACTATACTTTGTGTCAGAGTGAATGACTCCTCGGATTAATTTTGCAAGGCTCGGCTAATACTACCATATTGCTCATGGCTTGCAAGCTTTTGAAAGATGAGGGCTACATTCTCTACAGGAAAAAAAAATCCATTATTGCTTAACTCAGGCTTCTTGAAAGTTAATCCTGCATTTCTGCCTTCTTATTGCACTTGACAGAACTTTTGCTGCCTGACAAATGAAAAGCTAACAAGCAGCAAGGTGTATGAGCTTCTTTTATTTGACTGATTACTATTCCGGTAAACAGATCACTTTATTTTTCTTGTGGGACCATAAACAGCACATAGAACACGAGGCAGCTGTTTCACGAGGGCAAAGGACAGTTTTGCAGCTTAATCACAGTCCTGACAAACAGATGCCTGGCCTGCATTTAAAATTTTGACAGTACAACTACTTCAGCAAGGGGTGTGATTAAAATAATCACACAGTTCACTGCTCACTGGAAAGTCACAATCCAGTTGCAAGCTTTGCCAGTAATCCACAAGCACACCACGCATGCAGAAGTAGCCGCATTAACGCCAAACACCTTTTATTCACAAGACTGCGACGATTCGATGAAATACTGTTGTGTAAAATTCAGCTAATTTAGACAGACTAGAAGAGGACCCAAGTTTCTACTTTCAGTGCTTGCCATAAGTAGCAGAGTGTCTCTGATTTGGTTTCCTAACCTGAGAGAACGAAGTTGTCGAGGTCCAGAAGATAACTGCAGAGCTCCAACTACTTTGAAGACCTAAGCTTCACTCCTTTGCGCTTTGCATCGGAAGATTTTGCCTGCACTTGAAAACATGCCCTTAACAAGCAGGCCCTACGGGAAGGCCCCCTAACAGCAGCGGTGCTGCTGGCACGGCCGTCACCCGAAGCCTCCCGCGCCCACGCGAGCCGGAGGAAGCTCACTCCCCACGTCGCGGGGGGAAGCGGGGCGTGAGGCAGGGCGACCTCCGCGGTGCCACACGGCAGGCTGCTCACCGGGCCACGCAGAGGGGCTGGGTCTCCCATGCCCAGCTCCTTGGGCTGCTTTGGCCTGAGGAGGATGCTCCCCCTCCCTCCCCGNCCGGACGCCCCAGGAGCGCTCCCACCGCTCGCTCCCTCCCCGCCGGCTCCCAGCCCCGCTTCCCTGCGCTCGGGCACTCGGCTGGCAGCGCTCCTGGCCGCCCACCTTTTCTCCTCAACACCCCCCCCC
>VXAL01010039.1:214769-308856 GCA_013399475.1 Chauna torquata
CGGTGCGCAGCCCCCGCGGGCCCGCTCCGGGCGCGGAAACGCAGCTCGAGGTGCGGGCGCCTGAGGAGCGAGCGGCGGCCTCTCGCAGGCTCCCGCCGCCGGCCCGCGCTGCGCTTGTTTTGCAACACAAAGCTACGCAAAGCGTCGTCGTCGAGCAGGAGTTACCGACAAAGTTAAACCTCCGTGAACGAACGTGTACCTGCAGGCCGCCGCTGCGTGCAGCGAGCTCGCGTTTAAGTTTGCGGCAAATCCGTGCGCGGGCTCCCGCACTGGACGCAGGCAGCCTTCGCTGCGCCCCGACAGCAAAGCGCAGATCAAAACAGCCCTCGGGCCACCTCCGAGGAAGGCTCCGGGCTTCGTTCGGCGGCTCGGTCCGCGGCTTTTTCACTCGCTTACGTTTCTGCGAGGCAGATACACAACGTTCATTTTATGGAAACATTTTTTTTTTGTTTACGGGAGGAACCGCACAAAAAAATAAGTTCCAGCCGTGAAGAAAGTAACTGCAGTGCTGTCTTTTGTTCTCAGGCAGGTCCTAACACCGCTTTGGGAGCTCGAGCGTGTGAGTAGTACCGCAGGAGACCAGCCCTGGATATCAGAAGTAATCACAAGCGTGCAACTCATCTTTTTAAGGTGTCACAGCAGCTAACGTGTGGAGCGCCAACAAGCACTTTCCAAAAAAAGGAGGCTTAAAGGAACATAGGGTGCACAAGGGAAAAAGATGCATCATTGCTTCTGCCCCAGCCACGGGCTAGCCCATGGGATGCCCCACAGCCTCCCCGGGGGCTGCGTCGGGGGGTTCACAGCTCTTGCCAGCCCCCCTCATCTCTACAGCCAGGTATACAGTGCATACCTTCCACAGTCGCTCCAAAACTCAAGCTTTGCACAGGACTGCACTTGAATTCGCCGGTCTACACGGTACCAACTCCCTGTGAAGTTCGCCTCAATTGTTACCCTGCTGTAGATAATGCGGTGTAAATCCCTATGTGGAAGCTCTGCAACCCTATTCCAAACTACCGCGCTCCCAACGTTACTCCAGGGGAATAGTGTTTTTTTTCCACAATCACCATGCCAGAAAGCTTCCCCACTCAGACAAGTCCTAATTTGGGGAGGGCTGAGTCAGATCGGGGGTATTTATCAAGTTACTTTGACTTCTCATCGAGCACTGTGTTTGACACCATGCTATTGGAATGTAACGCGCACGTCTGACTACTGTATTGCACGTACTGAGGTCTGTAAAACACAACAATGCAGAAATTCGGGAGAATTTTGAATCTAGCATCCAATAAGAGCAGCCTGTGTTTTTTTAAATAAGTATTGCAGTAAATTACAAGAAACAATTACCAATAGAAAAGGACCTGACTTTTGCAGCCTAAAAATATATCACAGAAAGAATGAGTATTCTCTTGTGGGGTGAATGCATTACAAAAGACTGAAAAACTCTTAAGATTTTTCTTAGAACAACTGCAGAGAGGAGTGAGCAGCAGGGCTCCTGGAAGTGGGATTTGGGGAGCAGAGCGAAGGGGAAGAGTAGTTTATGCTGTCGCTCCACCAAGCTACTTCCTTTCTCATTCTTTGTGTCAGTCCTGCTCACAGTTTGTAAGCGCTAGCATCTGTGTTTCATAGGAAGGGGGTTTTGAAACACAGCATTTCTTTTTCTAGCTCTGAAGGTGACCCCAAACTGGTTTCTTACTCATTTTATGCAATTGTTTTGGAATTTGGAAAACCCCACAGATAACGCTGTACAAAACTCCATACATCTATGAACATCTGGGGACTTGGCCGTCCTCAGCTCCAATTCTCATTTAATCGGTAGAAATTCCTTCACTGATTGTGTGCCTAAGGTAAATTACTTCCTTTTGAAGCTGCTCACATGCATGCGGGCTCAGTTTTCAGCCAGCAAGGACCAAGAAGGGACAGAGGGCTCAGCTCCACCTCCCTGGTGCGACACCTCCTCGCTGGCCCTTCGTGCTGGTGGTCAGTGGTGGGCTGGCTGCTCAACAGGCCCTGTCCCCCAGCGTCCCCCTGCCTCTGTGCAGTACAACTTCGGCATTTGCTGGGCCGGCTTTACTCTCAGCCAGTCTACCAGCCTGTTTTAGTGCTCCTCGCTTAAATTTGCTGCCCTACATGGATCAGCTTGCACCTTCACCTTTCTGACCATTTTTCTCTCTGCCAGTTGTTGCCAAAGTCCCCATATTTGATCAAAATGCCCTACAAAAGACAGACATCTCTTCCTTCCGCAGCTCCCACGCAATCTTAGCAGCTCCAATTTGTCTAAGACCCTGGACTTTCAGAACAGATTTCAACCACTCCCATCTCTATCAAACTACTGGAAATATCCCATAGCATGCAGCTCCCTTGATTTCTGCTCTGGAGGCAAAAAGAAAGTATTGACTGCAGCTGAATTACCTATAAATCATAGTTCACCTGCGCCTGTTTCTTCACAGGGAATTTCCTCAGACCAAATTTGTAGGACCTTTTTTTAAAAGATTTATTACACCTGCATTTATTACAAAGTTAGTAGACATAATTACATCCCAGCAAGCCATTAACTCGTGCACTACTTCGAGCATGCTTGGTCAAATTCTAGATGTCCATTTCTCAAAGTGCCTTTTCCCCCTGTTCTCACCTATGCTAGCTGTCATGGCACCTCAGGGGCTGGTGGCTCCCTGGGGCCGGGTGCGGGGCGTCCCCAGGTGGGCCCGGCAGGCAGGGCCCGTCCCAGCGCCCCGCCAGGAGCAGGGCACCAGGGCAGCCCCAGCCCCGGGCACCGGGCACCTCTCTGGGGATGGGGCCAGGCCGTGGGCCCGCGGGTGGGCCCGGCTGGGCGGGGGCTGTGGCCGGGCAGGGCAGGGCTGTGGGGAGCTGGAGCCCGGCCCTGCTGCGGCCTCGCTGGGGCAGCGGGGCCAGGGCCTGGGCAGGGACTGGTGGGGCCATGACAGTAGCTGTCTGTACATGCAACCAGATAGTTCATTCTGCTGGAAGCCCGGTGTCTATATCATGTCTTACAGTCCGTGATGATGGTTTCTGTGCATTTGACAAGTCCTTCTCCCTGTTCAATAAGCAAACACTCATTCAGTTGCCCCAACCTTAATACAAAATTCATGTGGGTCATCTTTATACTAAAAAGCTTTGTAACCCCCCTTTTTTTAAAAGGCTGATGAATTTTCTTTACATGCATGTGAAAGTTTGTCCTTGCCTAGCTTACCTTATTTTTGTAGTTGCCATTTTTCCACAGTGGTATCACTGAGGTGAGCAGATTTTAGCTTTTGCATGCCTGACAGGTGTATTGCACAAAAGCGTTCCCTGCGAAGCACGCTCTGGAGGAGCTTGCCTTTCCCTATGGGCTGTGCTGGAAGTAGGTTATCTACCTTACCCCGCAGCACTGCCCCCCTTCTGTGGGACATGCAGATTGTTTTCAGTCAAAGAATTGAATGGTGATAGATTCAGTTAATTTGATCTTGTTAATTAAAAGGAGCCTAAATTAAAGTTTTCTTCTCACCAGAGAGAGGCAACACATTTCTTTGCTCCCAGTTCAAGGCCTCATTTCATCCAGTACTATCTCCAAAATGTGCTCGCAGATTTTTCCCCTTGGGGTCTTTGTTTATGGCATACTCAGAGCGGCTTTGCATATGGTCTGTGTTTCTGGTATGAATTTCTGTTTCTTTTAACTTATTCCAAAAAAGGACTTTAACTACTATTTACATTAATTCTCTGGGGTTGCTATTGCCCTCATGAGCTCCAGACAGGTTTCACCTAACTCACTTCTGGTATACAAGATGTTTGGCATTGACATTATCCAACAAAATCTCAAAGTTCAAGGGCAAGGCATTGTTGGAGAAGCCAATACTTCTGTAGTGGGTGACAGTGTATGCGCAGGCTGCTAGCACAGAGCACAATTTGCTACCCCACACCTCTCAAAGGATACAGTGAAATAAAAGATTGTTCCAGCCAAAATTGTCATGATCTGTGCAGAACAACAACAACAACAACAACAAAAAACAGATCCCTTACATTCTTGTCCATCAGAACTCCCTCACAAGCATGTGGTCAGGTTTCAAAGCCAGTCCAAGGGCTTGGTCCTGTTCCTGGTCCTGGTCCTGGTCCTGGTTCTGGTTTTCAAAATAATTAATAGCTTCTCTTCAAATGAATACCCAACAACTCAGCTGAACAGCCTTCCTCTTTTTCTGAATCCTGTTTGTAGTAAGCCAGCTCTCCCCTTGTGGTGTTCCAGGAGCTAAGGGTCTGACTTCCACGCGTGAACTCCATTAGATGCCAGCTACTTCAGCATTAGGTCCCATTATGCGGAACTACATCTTGCCAGGACGAGCCTAGCCCTTGAGTGTGACAAGCAATGGATCAAATTAATTATTCATGCTCACATATGAACTTTAGTTATTAACCTCTAGGAGTAATAAATAAATAAAAAGTGAAGAGCTGGCAGATTTTTGTAACAGCTTCATTTATAGCTACTGTAACAGTAAGTAATTTCAACATTTTCTTTTCATGTAAACAAGCTTCCAACAGGAATGAAGAAAAAAAGCTAGGAGACATTTTCCTGGCTTCTTCAACCTCCCTCCCTCTTCTGGATCACAACAGCTTCTTCCATCACTTTGACCTCTTTACACCCTAATTCCCCTAGCTGTAGTTTCAGTGCAAGTACTTTGGGGGAGTCTTGGACGTGAAAAAAATAACAACTGTAGAAATGTCCCACAACAATCACAGACGCCATGGATGCTGTACCTTTTGTGCTGCTGGGCTGACCACATATCCTAAATAACAGGCTCATTCCTTGTTTGGGATACACAAATCCAAAACTGTTTTCATGGAACTAGATTTCCATACAACAATGCATTTAACTCTGTCAGCTTGGGGTCTGGCAAAGGGCATTAAGTACATGTTGCCTTGCCAATTATTTTCTCTTCTGGTTGTTTTTTTTTTTTTTTTTTTCCCCCTAGTGTTGTGTTAGCACAACTGTGAGAATTACATTGTTATATACAATTTATGACCATCTCTACCTGGGAGATTCTGAGTTTTATTGTCCACATAATAAAGTGGCTTCTGTTGTAGGACGTTAAAATACAACCTCACAGAATCCAATACCTTTTTTTCCAGTGACATAGAGCCACCTCTTGATTTAACAGCTGGTAACGCACATAGGAAGATGGTTTTGTTACTTAGCCTGCCACTTCACTCAGTCCCTCATCTGATGAGATGACCTGCTTCCTTCTGGGCCCTTCAGGCCACTCTACCACTCATGGTGGCTGGCCATTCCCCACATTCAGCTTCTGCCCCCCTTGGCTGCCTTTGCCTCATGGACCCTTCATCTCATTTAAGATCACTGCTGCATTTCTTCCTCACCAGCATCTCCTAATTCAGCTCTTCTTCTCTTACAATCTTTCTTGCAGGCTATTAATTTTAATTCTCTATATCGGCTTGGAATATAGTTTTTACAGAAGATATCAACAGAGAAAGCTGTATTGTACAAGTGCATCGGTTTATCCCCTAAAAACATCTTCCGGAAGAAAAACAGAGAAGTGACAGACAAAAGCTATTGAAAAGGTTTAGGATCAGCTAAGGGATAAAGACGGTGGAAAGCATAAGGAAAAGGATAAAAGAAATGAATGTTTTTCTTATCTCCTTCTGAATCAGCTTGTGAATATATTTTCCTTGCCTTCTCCCAGGTAGCCTCTTTTAAGCCACGTGTTTAAAGGCAACTTATAATTCAAACCCCTCAGTCACAGCTTATGCACATCTCCATTTATCAAGTAGTTAGACCTGTGTGAAACATTGCTACTCCTCTCTGAAGGTTGCCATCACCAGAGCAGAGCCCAGTGATGGGACATAAAAGGGCACCTTTTGCTGTTTCAGTGCCAAGCAAGGCAGGTTGCTTCAAAACACTTCCTCTAGCAATTTAAACTAGGTCATCCTAATTTCTACTGAGGCAAACAAGGAACACCCACACTTTCCTTGTCACTGGCAGTGCAATGGAAGGAAAAATTTTCAGGAAAAAGGCAGCAAACCACAGCAAGGGCCAATCATATCTTACACCCCTGCAGCTGTTCAGTCAGCAAATATAAATCAGAGGCTTCCTTTGCACTTGTGGTGTCAGGCTAGTTTAAACAATGTCCACGCTCTATCCCCACCATTTATCACTCCCTCAGCTGTAATACGGGCAAAGCGTAAGCCTACCTTAGCACTGTAGCTTGGCAGCATGTCTCTCCCACTTCTCATGCTTTGGTTCACACTGGGGAGCAGTCCCAGAGCATGCAAACCAGGTTCCCTCCACAGGAAATTAAGCTAAAAGATATCCTCCTGAAACACTCTTACCAACTAGAGGGTATTCAGGACATAGGGCCAGATTAGAGCTAGCCTGAAATGCAGCCTCCTGGAATGCACTGAGCATGGACAATGGGTCCTCAGCATGATGTTCCACCCTACGGATACACTCCTATTCCTCTGCACTATTTGCTTGTATAGCGTGGCCGTTGTGCCACCATGGGTCAGTGCAGCAAATAGGATGGGGGAACTGATCCAGACATTTTATTTTGGCTTGGTTCTGTTCTTGGCTTTGTTTTCTTAGAAGAGTCTTGACAGAAAAAAGCTTTGATTCTTGCCAATTCCCTGATCAGGTTCAGGTAAACACCTTGCAAACAAATGTTGCAACAGAGGAGGTATAAAGACAAGGGTGCTCTGCATTGCTGTTCGCATTTATTCCCCATACCAGATCACAGCTTCAAAAAGCCAGGAGGAACAGCCTTCACAGTCCCTTGTGCTTCAGGGAAAGTTTATGCCTTTCAAATATTTAGATATTATCAGCCTGCAGGATAATTAATACTGTCCATCAGCATTTTTCCATTTCTTTCTCCTTGGAAAGAAGTTTCTTTCCACACAACTGCCATGGTAAGTAAAATACTTCCCCTTGCCCCTACATTCCTTCCTGCATTTGAAATCAAGAAATCGCATCATAGTATAGGAGAAAACAACATTCATTTTAAAGCAGACAGAATTTCCCACAAACCCTCAGAGCACTTAAATGGCAGCCACACTGTCTTACTAAGACACCCAGAATGCTGCAAATCTACACATCCTAGAGGAGGATGCTCTTAAGAAGTGTGTTAAAAACTGGGTTTAATGATGAAAAAAGAAATTTAGTCATTGTATCCTTTCATAACCACATTTATAATTTAACAAACCTTGCTTGAAATCCTCTCAAAACCTTTTCTGTCATTACATTGATGTGATAAAATCCATTTTGGTAGTTTAAATTTGTGCCCAAATACATTTGTTTTGCTCCAGTACTTATTCATGGATAATTTTAGGAAGTGTTAGGTCTCAGTGGAATTATAACTTTATAGGTTTGCTTATTTACTGGATCCACTCAAGTGAATAAACCTGCTATTTCTTTAGTACAAACAAAAGCAAAATTCCTAGCCTACATCAGCTTGCTGTCCCAGAATAGAATCAAAGGCTGTTGAGGTAGTTTATGTCCCTACTTAGAAATAGGAAAACCTTTGTTTTGTGTACACAGATACTATGCACTTCAACTGGAGATGTTAGAGGAAGCCAAGGAAGCAAGCACTGGGCTAGCTACATTCTTGGCATGCAGTCTGTCTGCAGCAGTATTTGATGCTTGTGTTTACTTGCAACATATGACAATTAATAGACTGAAAAGACATTATAGTGATGTTTAGTTCCAGGCTCGTTACACGACAGCATATCTTCTGTTTCCCTTGATGCTTATCCCAATTGCTCTACTGTATGCCATTCCCCTAACACCCATAAAACTGTAGCAATGCTCATTCTTTTCTTACTCAATGAATTACAGGATTTGCACAGGATGCAGTGGCAAACTGTAAACAGAAAATAAAGTAGAGAACAATTCCATAAACACAATTGTTAACATGTGAGTAACAAACAGGGTAGCAAGATCGGTATTTTTTAAAAATGTGATGGTATTGAGCCTCTTAATTCCAACAGGCTTTCAAAGGGAAACTGGGAAATAACTTGCATTTGGAACTTTGCAAATTCTTTCTCAAAGCAGTTGACACCTGTGGTGACATACCCAGTCAAGCGCACTACCAGAACCTCATGGCTTTTCTGCCCAGTTGCTGCAAATAGGTGGAATTCCAGTTACAGTGGAATACAGTGACTAATGGCCCCGTTCTCTCTTTTCTTCTTTTAACCACGTCAGACTTCCACAACTGGAAAGTTTCTTTGTGTTTGTGGGCAGAAGTTTGAATACAACAACTTTGTATATGTGGGTTTTGCGCTTCAGTTATTATGTTAGTACATTTTTCCATTAGAAAGATCCTGAATCTTTACAAGACATTTTTACTCCAGCGCTTCCCAAAGTCTTCTAGAAAATGCCACACAGCCTATTCACTCTATATCCAGCACAAATTCTACTTTAAGTTGAAAACTTCAAAAACAAATGGAAACCTCCTCAGGGAGGAAGCAAAGGCCAACTTTTACTTTTTTTTTATTCATGTGAAAATCCCAGCAGAATCAAATGAGATGGAGGGAAATCATCTAGAGCAAAATCTGGCAGAGTAACCCACTGACATCTTGAGGGTGAGCAGGATAACAGTGTTGCTCCTAGTCAGATTTACCAGCGTAAAAACTGCAGGAAGTCAAGCCCTTGCTCAGTGCACAGGCAAAGCACTGCAGCCACTGCTCATGTAGGGAACAAGTAGCCTGGCAGCACGACCCTACCTCAGCAGAGAGGGGCAGTCTCTGAAGTCGGATCTAGACTAAATGGTGAGGCTGAAGCTGGCTAACACAGCAGCAAACTTCAGTTTCATTTCTGAGTGACAGCAAACCTGGAGGATTTTTTGTCTGGACTAAAAATAACAGTGCATGGTCGGATTCAGAGCAGCCTTTGCTGACAACTGAGAAAAGGAAACTTTACAAGTTGAAAACAGATAGGCAGTTCAGCTTTGAAGGTTAATTTAGTGAATCAACTTCTGTCTAGATTTTAGTTAGAAGTGATGGGAGAAGGTTTCGTTTATTTTCAGAAAATAGGTGAATCCCTTCTCAGGAAAAAGCTAGCATTAAAAAAAAAAGAAAAAAGAGAAAAGAAAAAAAAAATCAAAAGACTAAGCTGAGTGTTGTTAAGAACAAAATGTGGGCTAAATTAGGGTTGTGTGTTTTTTCTTTCCTGTTATTAATAGCATCCGCAGAGAATACTGACTCACTCGATGACTGAAGTACTTGTGGTTTGGGACCCATTCTGAGCCAATAATCCTGGAACCGGGGAAGTTCTTCCCTTTTCTTTACAGAAAGAAGCTTCCAGACCACGTTGCCATTTGTTGCAACACCAAGAAACGGGCAGCAAAGCTCTCAAGCTAGGGCTCTGTAGAGCAGACCAAGTTATAATCTTCTGAGTTTATCCAGCCACTGGTGAGATTTTCTAACATGGAACAATCAGGGGTTCAGTGGCCCCCAGATACTCTCCCCTTCACACCCAGTCAGACCAAGGACTGGCTTTGCAAGTCATCGCTTCACCCTGCTAGGGTAAGAGGGGATTTGTCAGCCACGGGTGCAGACAAACCTCATCTAAACATGTCAGAGGAGCAGAGCTGAGGAGCCACTCTGGGAAAACTGTTTACAGTGAATTAGCCTGCTCTCAGATTCTCTCTCTGGTGTAAATTCCTGTTATTTCTCCTGCACTACATTTTCACACATGCCATTATTTTTTTCTTTTGTTCCCAGGAAGTGATACATTAAAGGGCTGCACATCTCACGCTAGGTGCTGGGTTTGTACTCGAGCTTTTTAGCTTGATTAGAAATTCAACTTTTCCTACTAGTCATGCGGCAGGATCACTCTTCTGAAAGCACCTGCCCTTAGGGAACAGTGATAAATAATTCAAACTTTGTACTGAAAGTCACCTTCTTCTACCATTGTGCTTGGTGTTTACTGGGACCTTGTAGCAACCAGAACCGTCCTAACGTATCCATTGTGTGACACTGGCAGTGTTGAAATGGGACAGCGTTTGTAAGGCCTCTTCTGCCTTCATGCTGCACGAAATACCTGGCACATAGGTATGTTGATGTGATCAAAGATTCTCCTTCGTACTTCAGTCAGAATTTTCATTTTATGTTTTCCCAGTACTTGGCCTGACCTCAGCAAGATAGCGATCCAGCTTTAAAAGCAAAATCAATCCTACACAAAAAGCATTTATTTTTAATTCTACACATGGCCATGTAGCAACATTTAATCATTCTTTAATAGTCTAAGTGATTTTAAAAGGACACAATCTGAAGTAACTATAAAAACAAAAGGTTTCAATATTTAAATGGAATATATTAAGTCAGTATGAAAAGAACAGGGTTCTGTTGAGCAAATTAGTTATGCATGCAGTAAAAAGATGCCCTCAAGATGCTCACAAGCTAGGAACCTGGGCAAGCACTCTTAGGATTTTCCTCTCTTTCCTCCCATATTCACCTCAACCTGTTTGTTACTGCTGCTAATAGGTACCCTTGGTTTCCAAACTACTGCCACGTAAGTGCACTTTTGGAGCCGCCTGGAGCCTTGCTAAGTGAGGGAGCCCTGTGCACACGCAGCAGTGGGCAATCGGAGCAGGGGTTCACAGGCACACACTTCACATTACACGTCTGGTTTGGCATGATCTCTCAGGTGCATGAAGTTGAGCTTGTGCTTAAATCTTCACTGAACTGGATTGGGTGACGGTGACCTTGCCTAAGGTGTCCCTTAAAACACCTAACTACTGTTTAGTAATAAAACCCAGGGACCCGAAGTGATGTGTGAGCAATCTAAAATGTTAATTTTCAAATCCTTTGTGATTTAAACATTTAAGGTAGAAAACACTTTATGAAATACACCCAATGCTATTTTTATCTAATTGGACGTTATTCCTGCAATCTAATTAGAAATGTGTTTGGATTTGCAGCTGTGTAACTGAGGGACAAATTAAGTTCAAACAGCTGGACTGCACACTGAACAGCAATGCATTGGGAAGGTATCTCCAGTTTCAGCAAAGAAACTGCTGCTCAAGTCTCAATCTGCAACTGCTCTTTAGTACACTGCTTCATGGATATGGCAAATCTTTTCGCTTCTGGTCAAACCATGCCCATTTTCTGCACTGCAGCTTGGAGAACCCGTGAAGAGGAAGGTTTTGAGCTGGACTCTGGCATCCTGTGGGTATTCTGGTATTCCTCTGCACCTATTCTAGCTCTGTGAGCCGCTCCCTAACCTGTGCAATGTAACAGTGCATTTCCATTGCAAAGTACAATGCTATGCTGGCACAGCAAGGGAGTGAATTAGTCTGTAAGAGCATAAATTCAACATAAGGCTCCCCAGTTTGCACAAATCGAGAGGGTTTTGTAGTTAAAGAGGTCTCTGCTGCTTTAAAACTGTCAGTTAGAATGGGTTTCTTTTTGGTTTTGGGGGAATGGGAGATTTTGTTTTCTGAGTGACCTTAAATTACCCAGACTATGCAATGGATGGCATGATCAGGACACTCACACTGACCACTTCTTCCTCTGTAGTCCTCCCCCAGCGTCTTTTGTCCAAACTACATCAGATCCATTCATGAGGTTTCCTTCTTCCAGTCTTACACTATTCCTAAAAAATTCACAAAGGCAGAATTGATATTCCAAAAAATAATGCCAGCAGGAAACAGAATGGAGACTGAAGCATTCTCATCTTGAGAAACAGGCCAACAAAGGGAATATTGTCTTCATTTTGTAAAAGTTTATTGTCAAATTGCTTTGACCTCAGCATTAGACTTATCTATATGTTGCTCTGTAGCAAAATTTGAAATGCTGACAGAACAGCATCAGTGCTCACAATACAGTAATCTCATGAGACCTTTTGCAGTTGGTCTTTATGCTCACCATGATAAAACAGCAGCCAAAAAGGGCACATTATGTCTAATTACGCTGACTTAAACTTGGACATCCTGCAATGGAGAAATACAAATCAGCAAACCTTTTCTTAACTGCTGGCAGTATTCAGCTTTTCAGATCTTTCAAAATAAAGCATTTATGAGGCATTTACACTTAAGAAGGTGCAATCCAGCTCCCAAATATAATCCAGTTTTTCATTGGAAGCCTGCCACAAAGGGTCAGTAGTGAATATTCCTGATAATAGCACGTAAGTACACATGTAGCTTGTGAAGCAGCTGGTATTTCTTGAGAGAGCTGTGCTTTGCTGGGAACATCACAGTCTGCAGTGAGGGTAATGAGAGTGAGGTCTGCAGCCATGAATAGGTGACCCAAGTAGTGACAGTCAAACACCACTGGATTTTTACTATATGGTAAGTACAAACGATATATAAAATCAGCAGACGGTCTCTGTTTCTACTAAACTAGGGTGAAATGAAGAAAATGCTGTCAATACAAAAATTCTGAGATAGCCCTTAAACACTTGCATCACAAAACTGGTGTCACCGTGTTTATCACTAGTGACTGAGTCCAAATAATTCTGAAGGTAAACTGCTTTAAAAGATCTCTCAAAATCAATGGCTTTAAGTACTTTAGTTGTCCAGTGAGGGAAAATGTGCGCTTCAGAGCTGCTTGTGGGCTGAAACTTATGTAACCAAAATGAGGAAGTTGGTCTCTGAATACAACTTTTTGTGATCAACTGATTTTACTTACACTGAAAAGTGATATACAACACAGACCTAGTCTTCTTTCATTTACACCTTTTTCCGTGATGGTAAGTCCATTCAGTTTAAGAAGTCATAAAAATAACGGACAGAGGCAACAAGATTCAATTTATTAAAGATCAAAACTGAGATTAGAAGAAATACCACTGCACAGAAAAGCTACATGATGAACTTCATATAAAACTGTGGTAGTTAATAATCTTGCAACATATCTAATGTCAGAGTCCTGGGGGACAGGGCAGAATGAACATAGCTCTGTACATAGGACAGCATGACAGATAAGCTAACAGACTTTCATTACAGAGCAGAGCTTTTTTCATTTCTACTGGATTTATTATAGTAGTTATTAAGGTCAGTAAAGCACACCATTGACTCCAGGGAAGATGACAAGAGATACAGCAAACAAGCTGTTATTGATTTGGCTCAGGGACAACAAAATGCCCCCTGATCCATTCCCAGAACAGTTATTTACTGCTTTTACTTATTGCTAGATGACAGCTAGCATGACAGATATCCTTTATGTTTGTTATATATGAATATTCTAGTTTGCTGGAGTACATACATACGAGTTGCCTCAAAATCTCATGATGCACAGATGACATGCAACAATATGTGCAATGAGATGCACAGTTATAGACCTGCAAAGAGATTTAAGTCTCTTGATTAGCACAGGATGATCTCTTAATAAATGACAGTCACAATCAAAGGAATGTACTGGACATGTATGTTTACATGTGCATCTAACATCCAAATACAAGTTTTAATTTTCCCTATATATTATGAAAAGTAATGGATGTCAGTTCCTTGTCCAATTATAAACAATGTCAAGATCTTTATTTTAAATTTTGAACAGTGCTGTTATAGTTTATGATATCACTGAAAGCTCTTGACAGATTTATATTATGAATGAATTACAACCAGCTGTGAATTATAGGGTTGCAGTTCTATCAAAAGATTCAGGTAATGTCTTAAGCCACAGGAGTCCGATTCACTAAAATCCCTATGGAAGTACAGATCTGTAACTTCCACCTTACTTGCAATTTTACATACAGGCTGTATGTGAGGAAATACTAATACATTTACACCTCCTTGTCCAGATTCCCTTCTCTCCACTCATCCTGCCACATCATTCCCTCCTTTTCATGTTTCCTCACATCCCCTCATACTGGGCAATTTTGCTTTGACTGGTAGCTATAATCACTGGTTGAGCTGCACTTTTAAGGCTCATAAGTCCTAATTTCTGTCTATTCTATTTTACTTTATCACTGTTTGAACTGCGCCTTGCAGAAAAGTCAGCAAAAGCAAACACGGGACAATTCACAATACGTACAAGTTTACAGGCCAGTGAACTGGCTTAACCTGTCAGTGAAGGAGGCTGTGCTAACCTCCTGGGTGGAGAAGTGGTATATCTGGAGCCTGGTATATCTCCTGTCCTGCTACTTCTTTTTTATATTCGTGCAGATTCCTAGAAGGCACTGACAGTCTCTCCCACTTTGGTTACCACAGCCTGGGACAAACAATTTCAGCCTTCTTCAAAGGAGAAAACAAGCCAGGTCATTCATAAATTTAGCCCTTTTTGATGATCCATTTTGCATTTTCCTGCCTAATTTGAACTGCATGGCAAGGTACAGGAGGGATTTTTTCTTCTCAGCGAGTATATATCAGAGTAAGTCTTGCACGTTACATGCATGCTGATGGTTGCATTATCATACAGCCCACCCATGACCCTGTAAATTGTATTTCACAACTACAGCCCTGTGGCTCCTTCCATTTCCCACACAGAAAGAAAAGATATTTCACGTACTTTTCATTTCTGTAAAGTCTGGGGACCTGGCAGCCAAGTGGAAGGACCAGTTACACGTCACCAGCCAGTACTCTGGTAGGTGCAGCCCAGTGCCAGCAAATCATCAGTGTTCCAGGACTCCCACTGCTAGCCAGCCAAACAGTCTCAAAACACAATGCATTCTGCATGTCTTGTCAGTGTGACTCAAACATATCACTTAACACCCTCCCACACTTTAATGAAATGTCAATAAATAAAATGGTACAGTTTAGATAGTTTACACCTGGATGAGCAACTCGTCTTCCCCAATGCTCACAATTTAAAATTTTTTTAGCTTTCTGAAAATGTTGCAGATTTCCACATTGACAAGGCTAAGTAAATCTAATAGCTAGCAATAGTTAAATAAATCTAATAGCTAGCAACGAAACCCCCAAATCCATAGCTGCAAAAAGTCAGGACTTGTAGAATTTGGCACTTGAAAACAGATTATACAGGTGCAGAAATACGACAGCTGTGTATGATCATAGCCAAGGAGCAAATTAAAATTGCTCTTGAAATTCCCTTGCAATTAGTGCAGGGACACTGCACATCATCAAAGTCTGTGCTCACAAGTCCAGGATTTCACAAAGTGAAATGAATGCTCATGACACTAGCTATGTTTCGGTGTGATTAGCAGTGATTAAACATCAGAGAAAGTCTGTGCAGGCTAGAAGATCTTGGGCCCCATTTTGAAATCTGATGTTGAAAAGCATTTCAAAGAACATGCAGGCAGGCCACCATTTTAAGGTGGAAGCCACATCCGATTTGCAATTGTAAGCTTTCCTAGAAAGCACTTATTGACGCTGTAAACGTCCCTAGAACAAACAGCTTGTTGGACATACCACCTTAGCCAAAGTAGATTAACACAGCTCAGACAATTTCCCCGTACTGAGAGTATTCTATTTTAGGAGAAAGAACACAAACTGGCATAAGAGAGTAACCCGATTTCAGTGAATTATTTCCTCTAGGGTGTGATTGGTCAGAGCAAATAAATCAAGACCATATTCATTTTTAATCTTTGATTTTTCAGAGTAAACATACATTCAGTTTTAAGCACATGAACACTCCCATTTATGCCCATAGAAAATTTCACAAAAGGGAGTCACAGTCCAATGTATATCCAGCATTTATACCAATGCAGAAAAGCATTTTTTTTTTTCAAGATTCAGGTTTTTGGGAAGGATTTCCTTGATGTATAATATACAAAACCTAAACTAACTTACTGTTAAAATAACCAACTAAAGTCAAATCATTAAATGCAATAATAAATCTCCTACCAAGATGGCCATGTGCTATACTGGCTTTATTTTTTCTTGACTACAATACGAACCCTATTTCTCCAAGAAAAGAAATTGAAAAAATATGTGGAAACCATATCTATCAAAAAGTACTGTACACTGGCATAGAGAAGACAAACCCACGCCCCTCTAAGTGGCCACTGTTTCAGGAGAGCATGTTAAATACAAATTATGGTAACCTTTTAAAATGTCAATGTTGGAAAAAAACTGTCAGCCCTCTTCCAACATGCTGTCTTCTATATCAAGCATTGTGAAGATGTGTAAAATATATGTGAATAATAAATATGATCTCTAGATCATGAAAGTCTGGAATGAAAGCTAATTAAGCTGATCATTGTGTGCAGTTCATAACACTGTTTTCTATGACACCGCAGAAATTTATGCCCATATTTAATACTATACATTGTTCATAATATCTACAACGTCAAATTTGGCATAACACATGCACTTGTATCAGGATCAGAGAGCTATTGCACTTTTTGAACTGCTTAACTCTAAGTGTGCATCAGCATCACCAAGATGAAGAGTTCCTATGTGATGTGGTATGTGGAGAATTGAATTCTGCTTCTGATTTTGCCCATGATTTTCCTCTTGACCTTGGACAACTCACTAAGAAGGTATCCCGGCACACTGCCAAATGTACTTGAATCCCACGGGATTTAGTAAGATGTGTGGGAGGATTAGGCTTTCAGTGCTGTGTCCCTGCATCCATTGTTGGATCCTCAGAGTAAAGATTACATTGTTTGTAAAGGCATTCCTAACAAATGTTGAAGAGCTAGAAAATTTAGCTGATCCTTTTTCCTTCAACTCATCCTAAGCAAAGACAGGGGAAAAACAACTTCATTTACTGACAGGCCCGGATCCTTTTCTGAGCCTTCTTGATAGACCAAGCCTACCAGTGCAGCTGCTTGCTGCTGCACTGGTTCCTCATCCATGGTGAGAACAGCTGGGAAGCTGTTGCATGAAAAAAGGGGGAGCGAATTATCTTTCGGACCTGCGGCAGGACCTTTCACTTCAGAGCATAGCTCTGTTTGCAGTTTTAAAGTCCTGAAGCTTACGTACATACAGATGCCGTACCAAAATGCACAAACAACAAGTTTGCAGAGCTGAGCACGAAACGGACAGGAAATGCCTGAAGGTAACCCAGGCAACCTTAATTTTCTCCATTTGTGCAGTCTTTAATTTTGTCATCACACAGTAAAGGCTCTCCTTCAGCAGACTTCTCTGCCAGATGTTTCTAGCAGCACCAGCAACAGCCAGGTTTAAGGTATCTCGGATGTCCGCGGTGGAAAAATAACAAAAAACAGTGGTAAAGCCCACATGAAAGTTTACTGATATCTGAGTCCTGACAAGAACCCCGTAGTTCTTGTGTATGCAGTTTTCGCTTGTAAGATAGGGGAAAAAGGCAGCACAGAAAAAAAACATGAACAGTCCATCTTACATATAAATGATACTTCTAGGATGTTGACACGAGTTTATCCAACTCCTCAATAAATCTAAAAAGCAGCTAAGTTGCTAGAAGTCCACTCCTGCCCACTGCCAAACTCCATCTGTCAAGGTTTTCTAGCCATCACATTTATTTTTCAAACAAGAGTCAGTTCACTTAACCGAAAAGAAAAAGATAAAAACATTTTCATTATACTAAGGGTTGATTTTCAATACACAACAAAATGTTTTTCAATATATAAAGTTTTCAAACATAAATCGAGTTACTTTATAAAATACCTTTTGGGGAAATTATCTCCCTGGAACTCTCACAAATGTGGAGGCAAAAGAACAACTGTAATTGTTATACTGTTTATTTAGTTACTATTTGCAGCAAACGCAATTGCTGATTTTTTGATTTTATAAAGAGACTGCAGCTGGAAACGCAGTAAGATTGTTCTCTCCACCCCCCTGGATTAGCTACACTACGATTTTTTGCTGAGGAGACTAGCAACTGTAGTTTTCCACAAAATTAAACTATAAACCATAACCCCTCTTCCTCTCTAGCCAGTGGAGCTAGTAGTCAGGCTAAGAAGAGCTTCCGGAGCAATTGAGGAATATCTGTGTCAGCATTTATGAAATATTAATTACTGAAAAGCCAATGAGCTTCTAATTTATCCAAGATAAATACTTCCACGTGACATTACAAAAGTAAAGATGGTACAGAGGAAAAATAAATCTACCTATGCTGTCTAAACTGTAGCATTTCATGGAATCATAGAATCACAGAATGGTTTGGGTTGGAAGAGACCTTAAAGACCATCTAGTTCCAACCCCCCTGCCATGGGCAGGGACACCTTCCTCTAGATCAGGTTGCCCAGGGCCCCATCCAACCTGGCCTTGAACACCTCCAGGGACGGGGCATCCACAGCTTCTCTGGGCAACCTGTTCCAGTGCCTCACCACCCTCATAGTAAAGAATTTCTTACATATATCTAACCTGAATCTGCCCTCTTCCAGTTTAAAACCATTGCCTCTTGTCCTATCACTACATGCCCTTGTGAAAAGTCCCCCTCCACTTTTCTTATAGGCCCCCTTTAGGTACTGGAAGGCCAAAGGTCTCCCCAGAGCCTTCTCTTCTCTAGATTGAACAACCCCAGCTCTCTGGATGCTTGCTGAATAACGAACAATCTTGTTATTTATTTGTTGATACAAAGGTTCTATTTTTCAGTTGTAGGAGGACCAAAGTTGTAAAGCAGAAATCTCTGTTTAACTCGGAAGACAGTAAGAGGCAGAGATCCATTACTGTTGAAGCATGCAAAAGGATTGCCTTTGAAGAAAGAGTCTGGTAAGTACACAAGCAAGAGTAATAAGTAAAATACAAAAGATAAAGTAACAATAAATCAAATGTAAAAGTCATGTAAGAATCTTGCAAGCCGCTGTGAAAGTACTACAAGGAAAGCAGGAGTCTGCTTTCCTTCTGCCCACATCTGGAAAATTCCTCCAAATTTCAATTTCTCAACTTAAAGGCTCTGAAGAATGAAGCAAGCAGATCGCAGGCATCCGTTAATAATCACTCATGTCTCTTCTGGGATCAGTTATCCCTTGCAACAGGCCTTAAGTTAGAATTTAGCATGTCAGCCTCAAAACTAAAATCAAGTTATTAATCAAAGAGTTTCAGAAGTATTTAAGAATCTCTTTTCTCTATTTTATCTCCCATTACAAGATGCAGCAGCTTTCATACCCCAGGGCAAATACATTCTTGCTACTTTGAAATAAGAATTTCAGTGTGGAGTGGAAAATCAACTGGAAACATCAGTATGGTCCAAAGATACTCTGTCCGTTTAATTAAAACAATAGGATAAGGGTTACAAGCCACCTGATACTGAAATTTGGGTTTGCATATTTGCAATATTTGTTTCTAAGTCCTCCAGTAAAGAGAGGAGGACAAAGGTCTCTCTCAACTATCTGCCTTTACTTTTGCTCCTGTAAAATTATGGTATGGACTGGTGTGAGGTGCTCCTAAATGGGAACGGGATGACAAGGCAGCTTGTCTCATCAAGTTTCCCTAGGCTGGGGCTTCCACCGTTCACAGAGATGGGGTTTCTCCTGCCCCATGGTGTCAGGAGCAGGACTGGTGCAGATCCCCATCATGGCTACTCTGAGTGGGCTACCAGTCACCTTTGCTCCTCAGGCTTGGCCCATCTGCCGGGCCTGGGCTGAAGAGAGCCTGCAGGGGATCCTGGCAAGAGCAGAGACTGGGGCAAGCTGCAAATGCTGGGATTTGCAAGTGAACCAGAGGGGCAGCTTGGAGCCCATGGCAGGAACCCTGAGGTCTGTGGTGGAGCTGATGGGGTGCCCACAGAGCCTGGAGAAGGCAGTGGTGCCCTATGGAGACTGCTGGGCAGCTCCTAGGTGTTCTCCTTGCCAAAGAACCCTTCCACCAGGCCAAAGATGTGGCCCCATCTCAAGGCAAAGGCCTCGGCACAGGCAAAGGCAGGTGTCTGGTTGCGCATGGCTCATCAAGGCTGCCATTCAGACTCAGGCGCACAGAGCAAGCCACATGGCTTTGCCCTGGCCACTGGCTCCATGGGTGGCAGGGTACTAGGAGGCAGACTTTGGACTTAACCTGGCATGGGCATCCTCATGCTCTTCCTAGATCTATGAAGTGATCATAACTAGCTGTGAAATGTAATACACAATTCTTGGAAGAATCCCTTATCAGGATTCCTTTAGAGCACAAATGTCACCTCTGTAGGTAAGCACTAAGCAAGAAGATCAAGTACTGTATTAGTTCTTCTGGTAGTTTCTGTTAAGTGCAAGGAAGTGCTAGGAGCTTTGCATTAAAAACAAATAAGATTTTGCCCAAAGCCACCTAAAAGCATAGGTATTGTACCTTTGAGATCTGCTCAGGAAGGCGTAGAGCTTTGGATCCAGCTTATTATCAACCCATGGCTAGGAGCAGAATGAGGTGGTGGTGATGGTATGTTTTGTCTATCCCCTGAGCTGTTCTCCCAAGCACCAGTGAGCAGCATGGGACCTCCCACTGGGATGTGAGGAACACCATGCATGTGGAACAAAGGCAAAATCCAGGCAAAGTGTACCCACAAGGTTATTAAAACAGAGATTCACTTCAGTGGTCCTAGTGAAAGGATTACAAGCCTGTCAGAAGCTTGAAAATGGTGCTATAAAATTTTTCCTTTGGACAAAATTCTTTTTCTAAGGCATACACTAAAGAAAAAAGTGTAATATATTTAATTAAAATTTCAGTGCAGAATAAAGTGTCAGTGGAAATGAGGAAGACGTGTGCCAAAAGAGCCAACAGTTTGGTGGTTAAGGCAGTTCATCTGCTGTGTGGGATAATAAAGTCCAGATCCCGTTTAAATTACGGAATGTTATTTTCTTGGTATTAATTTAATTGTTTTCTTATTCATGCCAGGAGCAAATTTAAATTTATTTTTGGGAGGTTGAAATTCATTTAAAGTTCTTGCAAATGGGCTGAATTATTTATAGCGCATAAAGCTGGTAAAAAGATAAAGTTCTTGAATCTTTTTTTTTTTTTTTTTGGTTGGTCTACATTTGTATTAACTGCCCAGGTTTGGTTTTGGAAATAGATCAATTCAGAAACAATAAGAAATGATTTACTATATTCTACCCACATTTTTTTTCAAGGCTGTAAGTGCTTCAGTATATTCACTAGATACCAAATGGCAAGAAAAGAACATGGGAAAGTGAATTACCATCAAATTCACATCCATATGCATAACCAGTATTTGTCTTTCTGCATTCTTCTCCCTATTCCTCCATGAGAATGCAGTAATCTTAATATTCCCATTCAGGTAAATACATTTTTTTTTCCTTATTATGAAAATGGCAACAGGATTTGGCCATTATGGAAATAAAACTGTAGCACTACTTTGGATATTTTATGCATGGTATCATTTATGTCTTTTGACAAATAGTTTTGATTTTGGAGTTTCTGTCCCCACTGCTCATTCAGCTTGCTGTCCAGGTCAGCAGCTAAACTCATCAACACTTCGCAGTTTTCATTAACCTCAGTATTGTATTCACTTGCTGGTATTTTCATGTTTGTTATATTTCGTAAAGGCTTTTCCAAACTTAAAAGCTGATTAAAGCTTAAAAACTATTAAGGCTTAAATCAGTTTACAACTAACATATTGGAATGCTGCTTGTAAGAATAAAGTGGTTTTCAGTGGTATGGCGTATAAGCCAATCTGACATTCTCAGCTAAATTATAGGCTAAATATCACGTCACAGCTTTGATGCAAATTCTGCCTAAAGTCAGCTAGGATTTTAAATTAAGTGCAACTCAATAGATTGACGGCAGGGGCAGAAACAGCCAGTGCTCATTCCCACTTCTGCAAGCCCCACTGCAAGCAACAGGACTTAAGTCCCAGGGGCAGCCAATGTGGACACTTGTGCGAGCAGATCACCATGTACCTGCACGCTCGCTGCTGTGGCATTGAAAAAATGCTCTCTGAGCTGTGGGAAACAGCATAACCACATCACTGGCGCTCTCTGTCTAGGCTAATTTACTGCTTTTCCCAGTGTCTAGCATCAGTTCAGTTGTCTCTTTATCTCTAGATACATCTCCGTATAAAGAAAAAAACCCTTTTAATTCAAAACCAAGTTTAGCATAAGCTTGGCTAGAGCTGATGATGTATTCAAGGAGATTTGGGGTTGGATTTTTTTGCAGTTTGTAAAACATACTGAAACCAATTCATACACACAGGTGCCTGGATCTCTTTGGTATTTTTGGAAATAAACCACCCATGGATAAGAACTTATGAAGTCCAACGTGTATAATTTTCTGCAGGGATGCAGGGGATCTTTTATGCAAGGATCTCAAAGACTTTTCCTAATATTATTCTTAAACACTTCATGTGTTATTCCCGCTTTAAGGAAAAAGTGACACACAAAGAGGTTGAGTAATTTGGCAAAAAGGGACACATAATCCAGACATCCTGGACTCATGCCTTAGTCAGAGAACAATTCTACTGGGAATAGGCATCCAGGCTACCCTGCTAAAATTAGCTAATTAATAGGATTATGAAGTGAGACTTAATACTCCATTAAGACCTGCAAGATGAATATAGTTTCAAACACTTGAAAGAGTGTCTCGATTATGATACTTTATGAAGGAGAATACATTCACCACTCACCAATATATTACCATTCACGTAAAAAAAAAAAAAAAAAACAAAAAACAACGGAGTAATTTGTTTTTGTAAATCACAACTATGTGGACAATAAGGAAAAAGAAATATCAGAAATGTTAATCACCAGGGAACCATAAGAGTTCAAGGAATCCACCCGCTGAAATGTAAGCTTTTATAGAAACATATGCTTTTTTAAAAAAGTAACTTAAATTTTCAAACATGCCTAATATTTTGGGTAAGTAAAGAATAATACAAAACTGGTATTTCATGAGAGGTTTATGAAAATAGATATTTACAGCAATGTTGAACATGTAAGGTTAATAATTAAGTGAACAGAAAGTGTTTAAATTTAAAAAGTAGTACGTTATTTCAAAAAAACATCCAGATTTCAAAAGCCAGCAGGTGGTTAACCCATTATGTGTTAGGAAAGATTTACTTTCCTAAATTCAGAGATTAATTTTCATAGAAGATTTGACGGTAACAGCAGGTCAAAATACAGCTTAAGTATGTCTAGGAATGTCTCTCTTCTTTTGTTGTGTTATTAACAACGTAAAATTACCCTAACCTACACAAAATATTATTATCCTGGTAAGATAAACAAACGTATTTACTGATAATATGAATTAACCTGTCTTGCATAAAGTAACTTATTAGTAGATCAGCAGTCAAACTGGCTCCGACTTCTGCCCCTGGAAAGCCTCTCTTCATTTCTCAGTTCTCTTTGGCAGTGACTTATAGTCATTTTATTTTCTTTTGGCACAAGTGAAACTACATTTAACATAGCCTTCTTATGATTACTCTTCAACATACTAAGTTGCTCTCCATATTATCATATTCTATCTCTCAAGGTTATCCTCTGCTATTGCCTGTATTTCTTGTGCTAGGTACAGTTTAAGCATCTAGGACTGAAGAGTAAACAACAGGTCTACATGAAAGTCTAAAGCAACAAAGTGTTTCAACTTATCCTGGAACCAACAAAATGAAATGTAGAGCTTCCAGGATATATGTGCATCTCTTGAAGTGTTCTGACTGCCAAACAGCATGCTTTCAACATAGGTGACCATATAGCCAAACTTGAATATTGTCTGTGACAAGACTTAAATGGCTCATCAGGAACTTTAAGGTTGTTTTCCATCACCCAGGTTTGCCTGGAGTGAGTCTGCTGGGCTAGGATTGTGGCTAATTCCCTTAGGTCACTACCAGGCAAAGAATAGTGTATTTTTCCCTGTACCCTGGGCAAAACTTTGTTAAAATTAGGAGGTAGGTTCAATACATCTCAGATTAGTATTTTGAGGAAATTTAGACTGCTGTTAATTCTAAAGGTCCTTTTACATATTCAAAACAGTGTAAACAGGCTGTGGGAGGTGGTGGCCTAGCAGGTACAGGCCTGCTAGGGAATACTTGTTGGGAAAATGATTCTGTAGATGGTGCAAAGCTACCAGTATGGTCTCCTGCTTGTTCTCCCTGTCAGCAGGTCCAAAACTAGCACACTTCCTTTTCTCCAGCTCTTATTAATCTCAGCTGGTCCTATGAGTCTTTGGCTATTTTTATAAAGCACTATAATTAATGTCCAGTACAGATGACTGGGATTTTTCCATCCAAACTGACAGAGGATACCAACGAATCAGAATAGGTTGTGGGAATGTGTTAATATCAGTGGAAATTTCATTTGGAAAGACTTCTGATCCAAATTATATACCTTACAATAGCCAATAAGCTAGGCTCAGTTGCAAATTACTCCTTGGTCTGACTCACCTCTGCAACCTAACCACCAGGCTGTAGGCTAATGCCGAGTGGATTTCCCAGGCTCTTGTGTTGAAATGGTCCACTTCTTATTATTTTCACAACGTTCTGTGGAGCAAGGACCTGAACCTTAGCTCCCACCATCCCAAGTTGCAGTCCTCACAACTGGGCTTGCCCAAACATTTAACCACTAACACAGAAAAGCTTCAAAAGGGAGAAACTGAAACATCCTTCCCATTTCTACTCCTTCCAAGAACAGCCAGCCCAGGGGGTAACATGCTCCCATGTAAATGAAGACACAAAAGCAAGGACTTAATCCAAGTGGCCCAGAGGATCACCCAGGCATGTTAGCTATTCTCGGACAGCTTCCTTCACCATCTTGGTGGATTGGAAATAGTTTTTAAAACAGGAAGTTGTGTGGTATAGGAAAAAACATTCCTTCCCAGTTCTAGCCCTGTGGCTATATGGAGTTGCACCAAACACTTGTCTGGCTACCAGGCCTCTGAATCTAGGCAAACACAAAATTAGCTTAAAATGATATTCCGTTTCCTGCACTGAGATTACTATGAGTTGGTTCTGGCTCTTTGTACATCTGCAGAAGAAACAGTTCAGGGAAGAGTTAAAGTATACACGTGACTTGATTCTAGTTTGCCCAGCCCACCTCTGCATGATCTCGAAAGTACAGAATTTTATAGATGGCTCTCACTCTGCCATGGGTACAAGAAGATTTGTATGGCAATAATGCCCTGGAGTGCTGATCTCAGGTAAGGTCCTACTGCCCTACTCCATGATACCATGAAAAGAAGGTCCCAGTCTGAAGAACTTCCTCTCTCACCTACATCCTGCAATACTTACTACATCATCTTGGGAGGTGTTTTTTAGTTTAGTTTTGTTTGTTTTTTAAAGTAGACAAGCTGGGAGACAGGACAAACAGGGACTGTTCAAAAGTACAGATCCTGCAGGTTTGGAGGACTTCTGTGTGGAAATCTGGAAAGGAAGTAATGTATTTGAAAACTGTAACGGCTCTGTAGGTTTCCTACTCAGCTGTTACCCAGGTGGACTCTGAAGGAATTTCCTTTTAGAATTGAAAGAAAAACATATGGTAGGATCTACATACACTGTTAAAGAACTTGAGTACAAAAACAACATCCCGAATTAGTTTTCATTTAGAACAGATGGTATTTAAAAAGGGAATGCAGAGGAAGTACTTAAGATGGGATATACACTGTATGAAACAGGTGATCCAGAAGAAACATTCCAGTCTTGCTTTGCAAATTAAATCTCTTGACAGAAAAACAGGGCTACTCACATTCTCAACATATCAGTAGCAAAAATAAAACCAGGGGCTTCATTTCCAGCCCTCTGTGGATGTATCAAACATTGGCACTGGTTTTATTCAGGAAACATGAAAGACGGGACTTGCAATGATGATGCAAATCATGACTGAAGTGTACTGGCAAAGAGCTGCAGGGGGTGAAGAAAATATGCGTAATGTCTGTTGAGTGTGGATCAGCTTGGTACTGTTAGTCACCCAATTCTGCAAGAACTGTGGCTGTAAACCACCAAAGGATGGGGAATGTTAACCTCACACAACCCTGCCTGGAAGTGGGCGGATGGTTAAGTCTATCTTCCCCATTCCCTGACACATCACAACTTCATCACTTCACAGAACCTTTACAACAAGTCACTGATAGCTTCTTTTAGATCATCAGTTCTTCTAACATCATCAACATCCTATGTGTCAAAGCACTCTCTCATTTATTTATTTATTTATTTTGTTGAAGCAACCCAGAAGTGATTATTTTGTTTACAGTGCAGTACTGGGAGCCGGGTGATCAATCTTCTGCTCCCAGTAACACTGGGATCTTGGCTTGGGATGGTGTCATGTGTCAGTTTCCCTGTATTCAAGAGAAACTAAAGCTTCCCTGCATCTCACAGGACTTGTCAGTTCTATCTAATTATGAGAAAATGAATGATTTTTTGTTGTTGCAATACATACAAATATTTCATACTTCATTATATTGAAGTCATAGCCACAAACATGACATGTTGCCTAATACCAACAGTGAATCAGAAAGTGTTTCAACAGAAATGTTCTTAAAGGTGCTTTTAAAAAGATACCTCTGCTTTGTAATTTTCCTTTTACGGCAGATGTCACTACAGCTAATGAGAGCTTCTCCACTGATATAATCCAGCTTTGTATCAGACAATTCAAACAATTCATCAAAAATATTCATTCGATGCTTTAAAATCCAGGTAATAAACTCATCTTTCAAGACTTGAACAATCATTTTGGACTCCTTTTTTTTTAGCCGCCTACTCTTCAGGAGAATTTTTTTTTAATGTTTTCAAGTTTTTCTCTGTATCTACAAAGGCACGTAGTACTTCATTTGAAAATATATTATATTCTTTCAGTTCAAGTGCTATATCTTTAAAAAGCACCTATCACTTCACCTATCCTTGATAACATCACAAGATTAACCTAATATTAGCACTAAAACCTGCATGACCTTAAGAATTAAAAGTTCCAGTGAGGAAACAGTCACATGATAAAAAATATGTGTGACGTATGCCAGCACATAGATGTTTCTTTAGCACTACATACCTGTCACTTCCTCATCTATCTATCAATAACATTATTGAGATTTAATGTGTTAAGAGTTGTCTTTAGAATTCAGGATATACAGGCAATTTGTAAATTTCCATGTGTACTGCCAGGACATCTCCCACCCCAGTAAGCAGCGAGCCCACATTTCCTCGTTTGGCCTGTTACTACCCATGTAGATACTGAAGCACTTTGCCTTGCCCTTGATATGCCTGCGAGTTCAAGCTGAGCTTTGGGTTTCCTAACCCCATCCCTGCGTGCCCCAGCAGTATTTCTAAAGCCCTCCTTTGTAGCCTGGCCCTGCTTCCTCCTCCTGTATGTGGCCTTTTTGCAGTGGAGCTGCACCATGAGTTCTCGGTGTAGCCAGTCCACAGTCCTGATTCGTCTGCTTGTTTCCCTGGGTATCAGGATGGACCATTGTCGCATCTGCAGGATGTGGTCCATACAGACCTGGCAGCTTCCTTCATCTCCTTTGCCCTTCAGAGCTGCTCCCGTGTGATCCCAGCTGCCTGCTCCCTGGACAAGATGCAGGATGCTCGCCTGACGCCCCACATCTGGGCTCTGCAGCTCTCCTCCCTTCTTCCCCTCAGGATCGTCATCTCCAGTATTTCATGCTCACTACGGCCAAGGCTGACACGGATCACCATCTCCCCCGCCGGTGCCTCCTCGGCAGGGCAGCAGATCCCTCAGTGTGACACCCTGGTTGGCCCAACCCGGCTCTATCAAGAAGTTGTCCCTGACACCCTCCAGAAATACCCAGGACTGCATGTGTCCTGCCCTGCTGCCCTTCCAGCAGGTGACAGGGAGGTTCACGGACCCCAGGAGCGCCAGGATCTTCCATCCTCTCCTTCCTCGAGGGGGTTAAGGAAGGCTTCATCCACTCCTCGCCCAGGCCCCGTGTTTGGTAACACGCTCCCCCCGCACTGCCTCCCTCCCTGGCCTCTGCTGGGACCTGACCCATGAGCTCTCACCAGAAGTTTGTCTGTACCGCAGCAGAGCTCTGTACATCCTGGCTGCTTCTTCGCACTGAGGGCATCCCCCCTCCTCTTCCTCCCTGCCTGTCTTTCCTGATAAGCTTGTAAAAGCTGTCTTGCATGCTCAAAACCAGCTTATTTGATGCTTTAAGAGCTGTTCAAGCTCTTCTAAGTTTTGATCCTACAATACGGTACCAAAATAGTAACATATTCAACAACATATTTATGTGCTGTAAACACAAGTATTGCTCACCAGTAAGTATGTCTCACGATAGATCATTTGGGAAAGGACAGAGCAGCAGAAACACTGGAGCTCAAAAAGACATGCCATGGGAAGCACTGGGATGCTACAATAATTTCTGTCAACACAACTTCCTTCTCTAGACCAGTGATGGCCCCTGTGAGCTCAGCCTCCACTCATCTCCACCATGAGGGTTAGGGTTCAGACAGTGACAAAGCCCAGACCTGCAGGGACACTGGGGATGAAAAAGGCATTCCAAAGGAATCCTGGCAACATGCAACAAGGTTTGTTCCTCCAAGTTTTTTCTTCCAGACCAGCAATGGCTTCTGTGAGCTTGGATGTTCACCTCAACTCACCCTTTAGGAGGCCACTCAGGATGAATTTCACATGGAACAAATATGCAGTTATACTCCAAATGATTGAAGGTTCATTCATTCGTTCATTAGTTCCTTCCTTCCTTCCCTTTCTGTCTCTTTGACTCTTTCCTTTTCTTTTCTTTTTGTCTTCCTTTCCTTATTTCCTTTCTTCTTATTTTCCCTATATCCTAAGGATACAGTACAAAATAAACTTAGGTTTTCCTTCATGCTGTGAAGTGTTTGATATTTCCGTCAGAACGTCTCTAAATCTAGCAAATGAAACCCATATTTTTACCTTATAGGAGAGCTTTTCAAGTAAATTATGTAGAACAATGATAAGCCTAAACTGAAAAATGGTCAAGTCTTTTGCAGAACAACTAGTGTCACACTTCTCAATCTTCCTTAAAGACTACTAAACCTTTAGTCATCTTGTAAAGAAAATGCTAACCATAACTCATTTTTGTGGTAAGACCAGTTCGGCAGGAAATAGTAAACTTTACAAAAGTCAGCTATTTTCATATTCCTGGAGGAATTTTTCAAATAACTGTTTTTTGCTCATATGTTCAGTAGGCCAAAAATAATAACTCAGAAAAGAGTCAGTATGATCACATATTGCAGTACCCATTTTCTCCAGTAACTTAAATTCCTTGCTCCCTGATTTGAAAGCCATGAGAAAATGTTCAGACTCACAATATTTTTGAACTCTGTGCCTTATCTTCTACAAGCAGGTTTGAATACTACTTCAAAAATTTTCTCTCAGCTTTGGGTATTTTGGAAGCCACCTCTTGCTACTGTTCAATCAAACGCATTTCTAACTGAGAAATGAGCTATACAGTAGCTACACAAGCTCTACAGCTTTAAATTTATCAATATAATACTATGAATGCCAAGTGAAAAGTTGAGTAATTGTTTAAAGGAGAGTCAAAGTATTGCTTTTGATCAAAACTACCTAGGAGAAAAATAAAATTATAACAAATGGTTAATTTCCATCATGACAAAAAGCTAACAAATGGGTCTGAAGATACCATACTTAGTGTCATAACAGTTACTATCACTGTGTATATGGAGAGGAGAAAAAACAAACTGAGATAGTGATATGAAGGAGTCAAGAATAGAGATGTGAGAAAATTTAGGATGACCTGAGTAAGAGAATAGACAACATGTTGACAAATGTAGTTCAGCACTTACCCGTGGGCAAAGTATAGATTATTCACACCTTCCTTGGTTGTGTAAAGATACATTGGAACCACTGTTCAAGCACTGCATCAGGCATATGTTGCTCCCCGCTGCTCTCCCCCTCCCCCAGAAACTTCTGCCTGAGCTAGTCTCAGATTTTTCCCTACTAAAGTTCAAGCTGAAACCCAGCTATCTCTATCCTGCTGGGGAACAAGGCCATAGTCTGTCTCCCACTTCCCTTCTCCCAGGGAATGAATGACGTGCTATTTCTACAGCTGTGCCCCTGCCTACAGCTTCATAAATCACTGCAGGAAGAGGAGCTGGCTACCACTTGGGCTCTGAGGACGACGCAGCAACATTCTGTGCCAGATGCAAGGCTATTGGCAGGATATTCAGTGTACAAGGCAAATAGTGCCAGAGACATATAGCTGTCCATAAGCCAGGGATGCAGCCTCACCTGGTCATCCTGTCTCAAAAAGAATGCTACACAGTGGAAGGGTTCAAAACCCCTCCAGGAGTGAACACTAAGACTATTTAAGACTATTGGGAGAGCATGGAAAAAAGCATTTTTAATGAAGCTTTACGGAAGGCAGATAAGGAGTTTGTGTTTTCCAAGGTTCCCTTCATCGTGGGAGAGATGGGAAAAGTCTGCTAAGACGTTCTTCTACTATAGTTGACAAGGATCTGCAGTAAATTCATATTTGTGATTTTCATGAGTTTAAACTAATGCCAGGCAAGGACTGAGGTGACTAGAATTTTGTAGAAAAGCTCTCCTAGGGCATGCAAGTGTACAACGGAACAGGGCCTGCATATCCTAGAGGCAGTCTCCAGAAAAGGAAGCAGTACTGATGGGTTGGAGAATTTCTGTGCTTGAGATCCATGAGACCTCAGGTCCAAGAGGCAGGCTTGTTTTGCTTCCAGTCAGTGTAATTTCAGAGGAGTTGCACTGCTCCCAGAGCTGATTTACCGCATTGTATGGATACATCAGTCCACTCAGCTAGTTCAGGGCTCCTTACACCGTGCTTCATTTCATGATGAAAACATTAGCCCAGCGTTTGATACAATGCAGACCTCTACCTCACCCACAACAGTTTTAGACTTGTGATTGCTCAAAGTCAAGATCAAAGTGGACACTGTGACTACTGCTGCAACCTGCTATGCTAGCCTCATCAAAAGGAATAGTGGTATATAGCAAGTAGGTTCACGCTTGCTTAGCATCTGGAGCTAGTGGTTTATGGCCTTCACAATAATTCTGTAATATTAACGACATCTGAGTAAACTTTCCTATCCAAAAGACAATTCAAGTAAGCTGTCAGTAGTTGGAAAATGATTATAGTATCTTTATCCAATAACTAGATGAGAAAAAAGATGGAGTATATTCTGCTGTTAACACTGTCACAGGCAATGTCATATCTAAAAGTAGATCCTATCAGCTTTAGTAAAACAAGTGCTCTACTAAGTAATTTTAACCTTCTTAATGAAAGCAAAAATTACATATTATAAGAACTTCACAGGATTTTACGAGTTTACAATATATGTGGTTAAGTACACATTTCCCCCACCCTCCAGTTTAACCTCTAAAAGACTTTAACCTCTTCAACCTCTAAACGACTTCGCTGGAAAGTCCTCAATAATTTGCCAGGATTAGTATTTCCAATATAAGACTTGACCAAATCTGAGTTACAAGTTTTGAAAATGACTAAGTCATACAGAGATGTAACTGTAGGAAAGTACTTTGCTCATTCTTTAAAGTCCTGAGTATTGTGTAAATAAACCTAATCACCCTTTACTCTTCTGACCTCAGACTTGGAGATAAAGTTCATATGGATAATTATTCTAGCATTAAGAAAGTTCAAAAAAGAGACCTGTACTTCAGGGCTAAAAATCAAATAAGAACATTGCTGGAAAAAAAAAAAAGCCCAGACTGTTGTGTCAAGCTTGGAAAAAATGCCCAACGTACATATTTATGTTAATAACAGAACACTGACATTAAAAATATTGTGATGGGTTACATAATGCAATATATTTAAATAGTGAAAATTTGACACTAGTTAGCACTGTTAATACATGGTAGCAGGAAAAGAGAGCTCTTGATTGAAGTTTATGTGCTAGATTAGGCTGAGAACATAAAAGTCATAAGCACTGGGAAAAGCTGCTATGGGTGAAAAAGGGGGGGATTGGCTAACAAGTAGAGGCCAGTGGGAAAAAGGTCTATTCTGTGTTTGTTTATCTTTAGTTTACTTACGGTAAGGTTAAACAGAATCTTGATCCTAGTCAGAAATGCTGGGAAGGTGAGATTTGATAGAGAGCGCTCATTATCAAAGAAAGGACTTCCGAGACCCAGTGGCCACTGCTGAAGCTCACAGAGATGAAGTTCACACCACAGATAAGGTACAAGCTTTAAAGTGAGTTTAGCTGTTTGTACTATTTACACAGAGACACTGTTTTTTTTTCCAAATGCTATGTTTTCACGGTATGTTACAGTTTACATAAATTAGCATACAGCATTGAAACTTCTTGGTGACATTGCAGGGCCTCTGTTAAACAGGTAATACAGAAAACAGTAAACTCTGACAGGGCAAACTCCAATTTTCTTCCTAAGATTAGTTTTTGTTTATTTAATTTTCAAAGCTGTCTTCTGCAACTAGTAGAAGCTCAGTGCTGGAAGTCCTGCTCTTGCAATCACCACCAGCGATGAAAAGTTTTTTAATCCATACAGGCCTGTTTGAGTCCCTAACCACTCCTCACATTCCTCTCTTTAAAACTACCTATGGCAAATAAAAAAAATTTAGATACCAAGTCAAGAGGCTACACAGACTCTTGTGAGGAGAGATAACATTCCTAACTTCATTTTCCTCTTATCAGCAGTTCTGAAATGAGTCTCTGTGCAAAATGCCTAGTACAGTGGCATCCCCACTGTGCATGGAAGTGATATCATTATACATATCCAGGTCTCAAAAGTGATGGTGCTGGGCATACTTCCAAGAGACTCTTTCTAATCACTTTCAGTCAGAAATGTCATGTAGCTGAAGTAGAGCTAGAACTGTTGGGAAAACATGCCAAAGAACAAATTTTCCAGGCCATCTTCATATAGCATAGTGGAGCACATAATTACATTTTCTTCTTTGTAGGACACTTTTACTTCTGTCACCTCCAAGGTTTTGCAATGCTTAAATCTGTTCAATGATGAGAAGAAGAATTGCACCGGAACACACCATCATGGACAGTAGACATTTGACAATGTATTATTACAAATCAGAGTCTATGACGGGGCTGGAACGGTGAAATGGAGTCCAACCAAAGATTAATTCAGGGAGGTTTCTGAACAGTCTCAGGAAGTTATACCTAACTCTGATCTAAGTCACGTTATGGTTGTTGCAAACTGTTATATAACCAGAGAATGCTGGTTTTTGTCAGACATAATAATTTAAAAGCACAACACAACCCCGGGCACCTTTTTTGAGCATCTTGAGGGCACCACCAGCTCTGTCTGTCCTTGCCTACCCCAAGGGCTCCCCGCCTTGCCCTGGCCCCGCGGCACCCCGGGGCCGCCAGCCCCTGCCCCAGAGTGGCCGCAGCAGGGCCGGACTCCAGCTCCCCACAGCCCTGCCCTGCCCGGCTCCGCCCAGCTGGGCCTAGCCGCGGGCCCACAGCCCTGCCCCATCCCCAGGGAGGTGCCCGGTGCCCGGGGCTGGGGCTGCCCCGGTGCCCTGCTCCTGGCAGGGTGCTGGGACGGGCCCTGCCTGCCGGGAAGTGGCCCAAAGGCCCAGGGAACCCCCGTCTTATGGGTCCGTGTGGCATCTCAAGTACATTGCAATCTTTTAGGTAAACCATGTTATCAACACCATCCCTATGAAGTGGAATATCATCCATCCTTTATAGATAGTAAATGAAAATTTTTAATTTTTTCTAAGAATTACGTAAGCATTTCGTTAAAAATACTGAGACAGAAACATGATTCCCTCTCTTTTTTTTTTTAAGTGAGTGGTCTTATTTTTGATCTAAGCACTTTTTAAGTGGGAAACTTAATTTACTAAAAAAAATAAATCTATGACCAGAGTCCTATTAATTTTTTATTTCTCCAGGCTTTCCAACTAATTGGAACGAGTGTCCCCACGGCGAGCAGCAGAGGCTGAGTTCCCTGCTGGGCACCCACCAGCTGGCTGAGAGCTGGAGAGCAGGCCCGGAGCTCCAGCTTGGCCATGGCACCGCCTGCCCGGTGCCCGGGGGGACATTGGACCTGAGAACCAAGGGTACAATTATTGGCACAATACAGCGAACACAGGACTCCATTAGAAACCAGTCTTTGCTAATGCTGTTCTTTATGGAAAACTTATTTTAGACAGGTCAGTGAAAACCCAGTATCATGTACCTTCTCTATAGAGAAAGCAATTTGTTCAATGCAGTACCATAAAACATTGGCAGAAACAGAAGCAAATTAGGAATCCCAGTTCCCTCCTCCTTGACACTACACTTCCTTTAGATTTTCTTGATGATGTAAAGTCTATGACTGTTTACAAATATTACATTTATCTACCTAGACAAATGAAATAATCTCGCCTTTACTATGTTTGCTCTCAGAACTTTGCGTGGCACAGCACTCATGCACAGATCTTATTCCTAGGTTACTTAAATGTTGACTGACACAACTGGTAAGCAGGCAGTTTTAATAAAAAGCCTGCACTTTTACACTGTTTCTTAATGCCTATGATCTAGGGATTTAAGGCCAGGCTGTAGGTACAGAGGAGCACAATTTTGTAAGTTCTATAGTGCTAAAAAAAAAAAGAGGCTAAACAGTGTCACCATATCATGAATCATCTAAATGCCTTTCTACCCACACTCTTCAGAGTTATTTAGGGTGAATTCAACAAGTTCAACAAAGGCAAAAATGGAACAAACAGATGGCATTGTGTTTCAGCTCTGGGTACTATCAAACTTGGCTTCCAGTCAAGGTGGACCTGTTTTGTTCTTCCTCACAAATCATCACTGATCTGAGAAAGTGCAGCACCTACAAGTGTAATCATCCTCCCTTTACTTGCAAGTTATACCTCTTGCAAGGCACAACCATCAAAACGGCAAGAGTAGGCAACTTCTAATTACTCTTTAAAATGGATATTACTGCTCACAAAAGTGAATAGTGCAAAAGAAAATCCATCAAGGCTAATGAAGTACTTTAAGTTTTACAGGTGGAAGAGTACAGTGTTTGCCAGTTGTTTATGTGCAAATTTGAGAAATGGCTTTATTAGAAAAGTGATATTTAGTAGGACTTAGTGCTATGACCTATCCACAGAATAAGAAATATTCTCTTGCTAATTTTAAAAGTAATTGCAGGAGGTAGAAAGGTACCAAAGTAAAAACACTCCATGATCATGCAATGTATGTCAAGAATATGTTGAGAAAAGAACATCTTACAGGCTGTGAACTACTATGTGTGCCCCCTTCTCTAGCCACGTGTCCCCAGTCCTCTTCTTGTACCAGCTTGTGATAGCATATTTTAATCTGGCAGTAAAACAGTCCATGGCAAAACAGGAAAAATATTTTCACTTTTTTTTTTTTTGCCAGATTTTTTTTTCATTTGGTTTCATGCCATTGAACTGGTTTACCAAGAAATCACCTGAGTGATATTATTGCAAATCAGGGGATTGTAGCAGTGCTGGCTTAGATAAATTTGGGCTGCTTTGAAGCCACACCCTGTGACTGATGTCCCAGCCATAGACAACAATATTTCCACTGTATGCAGTCCTAGCTGCCAATTTCCATTTGATTCCATACTTGGTTTATCTTTGCACCAGCATTTATTTTCCTCTGATGGAAAAAGCAACTTACCAAAAGAGTTCTTGGAGGAGAATAACGAACGTGTTACATACTGCTTTCTTTGCAGAGTTCACTATGATGCACAATGCCATGTTATCATGCAATAAGAGTGCAGTACTGAGCAGCACCCAGTTCATTTCATTGTGATCCTGAAGGGATTTACCCAACAATAATGTTAAAAGAAAGTATTTAACTTTTGTGGGAAATGTCACAGACTCCCATTGAAGCTTTTCCTTCCGTAATAAAACAGCCACAAGCTTCATAACTGTAAGCAATACAGCCCCCAAGTTCCCACAAAGAAAGTATTTCAGAGCATTTGCTGGTCTGCTGTAGAAAAATGTAGCATGAAACCAGTGGTACATTGGTATTGTTTTACATTACACGTGTACTTATTGTATCATAGCATAATGTTCAAAGAGGAAATACCTCTGACAGAGTGTGCTAAGAAAGCATGGGATTAGCAGCAGAGTCAGGACTGAATTAAATAAAGCAGAGCTCTAAACACAATGTGTATTCGCTCTTTGGAGACATCCTTCATTCCAGGTCAGTATGAAAGGGCACACAAAGCATAAAACAAGAGTATAGTCTTATAAGGCAAGTGTTCAGTTCAGTAAAGCGAAATGTCTAACTGAAAGATGTTACGAGATTTAGCAGGTGATAAAAGAGCAAATGAAGCACAATTCAGATAAATGTAGAGTAATCCTAACTTTATATACTGAATAGTATGCGATCTCAACTCAAAATTTCTACTCAGTAACAAGATCAGAGGTTAATGTTTCCTGAAAACCTTGGCTCGGTGTCCAGCAGCAAATGGAAAAACAACCAAGAATTAGGAAATTCTGGGTAAAGAATGGAGAACAAATCAGGAGATACCATATCATTATGCGAGACCTTACATTTTAAATACTCTTAGTAAATGTACTCCTACATTTTAAATGCTTCATATAGCTCTCTTACTATCTCAAAAGGGATACAGTAGAACCGGATAAGATACAGAGAAGGGAAAACATATGGAACAGTTTCCATATGGGAAGCGATTACATAGGCTAGAATTCTTCAGGCTCAAAGAAAGACAATGGAGGGGTTACAACACTAGTAGATCGCATGTTCAGAGCAGAGGGATATGTTCCTTCACACAATATGCATTTAATATGTGTGTAACTACTCACAGCTTTGCTGTAGATAATAGAATTGTAGATGGATTCAAGAAACCCCAGACAAATTTATAAACACTATTCTGGCTTAGGACAGACCTAGGTACTTCAGGAAAGTATCACTTATGCCTTACTATAATTTTTCCCTAGGCATCCACTGTTGGCTTCTGTCATGGCCAAAATATTAGATGGACCTTTAGTATGAATCAGCATATGTCCTTATGTTCTTAATCAAACCCTGAATCAGATAAAACTGTCTGTCTCCATGGGGTCGATCCAATTTCACCTGTGATTAAAGAATGTTTTTTTGGCAACAATAAGCACTATGCAACAGTTAAATAATTAATGTAATTTTAATTTTGGACTATTAGAAACAGTTTCAAGCCCTAGCCAACCTTGACCACAATAAAGCATGTTATCTGAATGATTCTGTAATTTTAAGAATATCCTTTATAAACCACAGAATAAATTTGATTCAGCACAGATAATTAATTCAAGTCTCCAGACAAATGAGGTTGATCACAATAGTATATTTTGTCCTCCTAGAATAATCACAATGGAAAGCATACAATAAAGTATGCTCATGGAGAACCCAGTTCAGACCAAGAATCCTTCTCCTTCATAACCTCTCTTCAACAGTGTAAACCCTTAGATGCCAGCGAACAGTAAGTACAGGACAAGCATAAATGATAGTTACCTCAAATATTCTCCTAGCCTCCACATATTTTCAGCTCAGGGGATACTCTGGGCCTGAGGTGATTTGTCTGTTTAGCAGCTTTGAATTGGTCTTTCCTCCAAATACATAATCCTTTTCAACTCACATAGTCTTTTAGTATCCACAGTATCCTTTGTAAAGGAATTCTATATGTCTATCACCCACTGTGCCAAAAACCACTTTATTTCATCTGTTTTGGATCCAGGTCCTACTGGAAGCCTGTCTTACACTGCTGGAGACAGTGAGCAGTCAATCCTTATGCTTATCTCTACACAGTATGTGATTCTGAAGACCTCTATCGTATTGCCATGTAAGCCCTTTTCCAAACTGACAAGTTCTACCCTGGTCATTCTTCTGGCATATATTTGATCATCCTTGCTCATCTTCTTTGGGCCTTTTCCAGTGTTAGTCAACCTTTTCTTATGATAAGGGAGGCAGAATTCCACGCAGTATTAACGGTGTGTGCAAACAATGCATTTATGCATGCGAAACAATGGGATTGTTTTGCTCTTCTTTCCTTTTTAAAATAATGCTTACCTTTTGTCTTTTTTTGGGTGGGGACGGGACTGTTGATGAGTAGATATTGAATCAACATTTTCCATGGAATTGCTGCTCATAAGCCGAAGGTTTCGCTTCTAAATGGCTTTGGTCAGCACAGGGCCCATTATTTTACATGAAATGGGGATTTTTCCTCCTACCTTTGCCTCTACTGCACTTCATCACACATTTTATTGCTCAGATGTTGGTTTCAAAAAATCTTTCTACACATCTTCACCATGTCTTCATCCTTACAAACTGAACAACTTCGTATCCTCAGTAAATCATCTCACTTGATTGCTCATTCTCTCTCTTGTCCTCGCCCTCCCCAGCCATTTCAGCAGCACAGTTTTGAGCGTGACCGCCACCCTCCCCCGATTTCTGTGACCTCTTTCAATTGCTGTAACTGACCTTTTATTTCTATCCCCTGCATCCTGTCACATAGTCAATCTATGCCTGACCCCATGGCTGTTTGGACTCTGAGGAGCTTTTACAGGAAACTAGCCTGACAATATCAATCAGCCCTATTGCTTCTTCACATATAGATCCCATATATTCGCATGCCTGCTAATTCAGTTCTTTCTTACAGTTTTACTAATTTGGTGGGTATAAATGTCATGCTACAGGCCTGTAGTTTCCTTCCTTCTCCCTGGAACCCATTTTAAAGACTGGTGTAACATTTGCTGTTGGTCAAATCCTCATGTATGACAATAGTTTCAAACTGAGAGCGTATATGTTGCCATTAGCAATGCAGGTATTTCATCCTTGACTTCTCCTAGAGCTCTTGAGTGAACACCATCCATCACTGGTAATCTGTTAGTATTTGTATTGACAACGTTTCTACAAAGTCTATAGCCACTGCAATATCAGACATACTCTCTGAGGAATATCATCCCTGTCCAAAGGGATCCAACATGGACCTACAATTTAGACCACAGTGAAAGCTTATGCAAAGAATTAATTTAGCTTCTCAGGAGTGGACTTGCCCTCTCAGTGCTCCTTTAATGCCATAAGCACCATTTGGTTCTGCAGCCTGTCTGGTATGCTTCCTGCTTTGGCTATGTTTGAAGGAATATTTAGTATTCATTTGATCCTTTTTGCTCATTGTTTCTTGAACTCTATTTTGACATGTACTATTGCATTCATACAATTAATCTGCCAGAGTGTACAATCCTTTGTCTTTTCCTCGTTTGGATACAATTCCAGCTTTTTGAAAGATGTTTTCTCACTCTAACAGCCTCCTCATTGTGCTGATTAGACATGCCTGCTTTCTTTTTACCCTTATTCAAGCCTTTCTTAACAGGTGGTATGCACTACTGCTGGGCTTCCAGTATGCTGTCCTTCAGTAACCTCCCTATGGCCTGCAAAGATTTATTCCATTTAGGTTTGATTTAACAAATCCCTAACTTTCAAATATTTCCCATTTTTGAAGTTGTGCATCACTTGGGTGGTGATGGTAGAGGGTAGTGTGTTTACCTCTGTAAGGATACTGAATTTATATTTAGGACTTGCTTCACTCCATTAAAATCAACAGTGGTTGTATGTAAGCAGGCATAGGTTAAGAACTACAGGTTAGAACTTACTGGGTTTTAAATGAGTAATTGCTACAGGTGTCTCAAAGCTGCTTAAAAATTGGTAATGTGATTAAGACCTATTTTGGCCTAATGAAAGTCAGAAGTACTAAAAATTCATAGTAGGAATGATTTTAACAATGGGCGAACATTAGCACCATTATAAGCCTTCAAGCTAAAGAAAAATGTATATAATTAAGAACAATGACCTTTTGCCATGTATTTAGTAGTGTCATTTTTACACTATAATAAACAATCCCCTCTTTAATACCATTAGTATACATGTTATTTTGAGTATGTCAACCACAGTTTTAATTAGTAAAAATAAAGGGAGCCACTAAAAATATACAGTAATCTGTGAGAAAGCTGAGACATTAAGCATTCTTTACCTCATATTTAAGCTGGTACTTTACTAAATCCCTACAAGCTGTCTGGATCTTTTGATATGCCTGCAGGACATGGTAGTTTGAAAAGATCAAAATAACTTTTCTAAGAGCCATTTTTTAACAAGATAAATTTATTTTTTATTGTAAGACTTCCCTTATTTGAAGTTGAATCCTGTGCAGAAAATGAAGTATTTCTAATTTATTTCACACAGAGAACATTCTTCTTGTGATTCAACTAAAGCTTTGTCTTCAGTAAAGAAATTTGTGACAAATTTGGCTCAGATTTATGTTATGGTAGGAGAAATCTTTAGTCATTTAAAAATACATGCAATGTCTCCAGTTGGTTCTACTAATAGTTCTCAATATACTGAAAAATCTGAAAGTCACAAAAGTATAATTCATATTAGGAAAACCTATGGAGCCATGGAAGGGGAAAAATCATACTATGCTCTATTTAGAAACTACAATAACATGCAAACTAGATGATCATGTTCAAACAGCAGAGGTAAAAATATTTCTGGCATGGTTGAAGAGCTTGATTTTACAGATTTAATATTCTTCACATGCAGTATTTTGTATGGCATTTTCCAAATCTTATAAAAGAAAATCCTAGCAGTGCCTATAAGCAAAGCTGGAATTTTAATATCATGGCACAGACCTCTGCCATTTGAGCCAACAGTAATTTTCACAGCACGCTGGTCACCTCTGTTCAGGCAGATCACTGGAGGAGGCACACATGGCTTTTGCTAAGCTTTTTCAGATAGTAAAGCAGTGTAGTCAAATTGCTAGTTCCTCACAGTCCCTACTGCCTTCGTTCTTTTACGCTACTTTGCAGACTACTTCTGTTTCTGACTGCTCACATCCACATCATTCCTTGTCCCTTTCTTTACTGTTCTTCCTCCCCACTCTCATCCCTGTTGCTACTCCATCCTTTCGTCTTTTTTCTTGTCTCCTTAATGCTCTCCCATTTGTTTATTTTTGTGGACAAAATGATGTCTTCTTTTTCTCTGGTATTGGTCATAGAAATAACTGCATTAATTAAGCTGATGCTTAAAGAACTTTTCTTCTTAGACAAATACTCAAAAGAAATAGAATCTCAGTTGCATTTGGCAAATATGAGCATTTGGTAAATAGGAGCTTATATAAAATCCTAGCTGCCAAGCTTTCAGTAACAGTTAACTAACACTTTGCCAGTTTCAGAAAAGCCTAGAATAAAGAAGACCCTCTAAATTTAGCTTGGAATCCAACCACTAAAAATGAATTCTAGGAGCTAACCTCTCACTGCGTTGCCACATCTACAACCTGGCTCTCCTGGCTCTCCCCATCACATCCAGTGATGTCTGTGCAACCCGTTATCTTCTGTGGAGAAAGTGGCAATTCAATATTTTTTTTCTGAAAAGTAATTTCAAAAAGCAAGGACAAACAGTGGCACCCGCAGATATACATTTTGTTGTACATTCGTCTATTTTCATATCAAAAAGCCTTCCAAACGCAAAGCTAATGAATGATAGTTGGATACATGAGTAAGAAAACCCACAACTGATGATTTTTGCTATGAATCAAGCCCTGCATTACACTGAACATTGCAGAGTCAAAATAATCATGGACACCCTCCACTATGGGTGGGAAGAATAACCCAGACTAATGCTGTCCTGGGAAAAAAGAGAGCAAACACGTGACCAATCACGTTATCACCCCTTATTAATTTCCTTCACAACCTCTTGCAACCTGAACATTTCAAATTCTTTCCTAGTGACATCTGTATTCCTGCATCTAACTTTGATTAAAACCCACAGCAACAACACTACACTTGTGTAAGCAAACATCACTGTCAGCATTGTTCCTGTACTCACCAAAACTCATTGCCCTTTGGAGCCCTGGTATCAGCTTTTTCCTATTGACCCACTTTGCACAACCAGATATAAAGAATATCCCACAGGCACCTGTAAAACTGCGCCTTCTAGTTTCCAGCTGAAAACTATCCTGCTCACTCGTTATTTCTCTGCTGTTTCCTCGCTGACTCCAAATAGCTATCAAACACCCCATTTCTGTCATTTGAGCATTGGTTTAAAACCGAAGGACAAGCAACAAACACAAATAGAGGTGAAAAAGTTTACTTGGAGTTATGCATACTCCACCTGCACTCTGCGTAGGCTGAACAAGGCAGTCTGCCTAAAGCATCTTACACAACATGGCAGGGATAACGAACATCAGGATCTCAGTTATACCGAATTTGTTCCCACCATGTGAATACATCTTCTGTCTGAGCTAATAAGTTTTCACTGCAATGTTAAAATCTTTTTCATATTACACTGACAAGCACGCTTAATTTAAATATTTTATTTGGGTCAGGATCTTAAACTCTTAGCTTTTTATACTTGAAATGTATTCTTTGGACTCTCTCCGATTAATATTTAAGTAAGGTGTTTTCACCAGCACTTAACCTGAATATTAACTGCAAGCTAAGAGAACTTGTCAGGAACAAAAATGCGGACTGTGCAGACAAAACCACAGATTTCACCAATTTTTGCAAGACCAAAATAACTACACTGAAGACCACTGGAACTGTTCCAAGAAAAAGGGGGTATTTATACTGTTTTAAATTCACACTTAATTTTAGATGTTGAACTTCTCTGGGTAGACTTTACCTTTTGGAAGCACTGTAGATAAGAACATCAAAGCTAGCAAAGTTTAACAGGAAAAGAGGCTTCACAGACTCGTCTGAGGTACTCAGCAGCCAACCTAGTTTTACATAATATTCAAGTGAGCCCCAGATAGAAACACTTGAAGTAGGATACAGCTCCACTCTCCTACTCTTATGGACATGACTACAGTTACTACTTCATCAGTCATGCATCAGAGACTATAGCTCTTTTGTCTTCCATGTGGCAGTTTTTAGAAGCTGCCAAAGGTCATAAAAGTAACGAGGATAGGCAAACAAAGGGAAAACAGGTTTTTCCTCTAGGAAAGACATACTCAGGACTCTAGCTCTGAGCTGAGTGACTGATGAAAAGAAATGTGGGAACAACACTCATTACAGTTCAGACTTACCAGATTTATGGGCATTTCTTATTCTTATTCTTTGCAGTGGTATGGCCACATGCAGTCCTAAGTAAATTTTCCAAAACGCAACCGCTATGAGTTGTGGCTTTTTGCTATGTGTTCAAAGCTCTCCATGACAGATCTACGGCCTGACTCATTATATTCTAAGTAATGGTTATCCTGTATAACCCACAAAATCATTCTTCTTGGGAGATACAATGGAAGACATTCTCAAATGCCTAAACCTACTATTGTTACCACTTCACAGGATTCACAGAAGTGGTTAAAGGGACTTTTTAAAGCTCCAAAATTCCTAACTAACACTGTGTTGTGGTTTAACCTGGCAGGCAGCTGAGCACCACACAGCCACTCACTCTCCCCAGGTGGGATGGGGGAGAGAATCAGAAAGGTAAAAGTGCCAGAACTCATGGGTTGAGATAAAGACAGGTTACCAGGTAAAGCAAAAGCCGCGCGCAAGCAAAGCACAGCAAGGAATTCATTCGCTACTTCCCATGGGCAGGCAGGTGTTCAGCCACTGCCAGGAAGGCAGGGCTCATCACGTGTAATGGTTTCTTGGGAAGACAAACGCCATCACTCCCAATGTCCCCCCTTCCTCCTCCTTTACCCCAGCTTTTGTTGCTGAGCACGATGCCACATGGTGTGGGACATCCCTTTGGTCAGTCTGGGTCACCTGTCCTGGCTGTGTCCCCTCCCAGCTCCTTGTGCACCCCCAGCCTCCTTGCTGGCAGGGCAGCACAAGGAGCTGAAAAGTCCTTGGCTGTGTAAGCACTGCTGTGCAACAATTAAAACATCAATGTGTTGTAACAACTATTGTCATCACAAATCCAAAACACAGCACCATGTGAGCCTTTTTGAAGAAAATTGACTCTATCCCAGCCAAAACCATGACACCTTGGAATAAAAGTTTCCCTCAATATTAACATACAGATGCCATACCAGGTAACATCTAGCCTTTATTCACTTAGACCAGATCACTTGCATACCTCTTACCCCATTGTTTTGTGTATTCAAAGGAGTATTCAAGCAACCTCCTATTCCACACACCCAAAACACAAAGCTTATTGTCCTGTCTCAGCAGCTGACTACCTTCTGCTGCTGTAACTGATCCCTGTTCTTGTCATTCTTCCTCTACTCCTTTCACGAAGCCCATTTCCACATGGATTCACCCTTCTTCAAATCTAGTCACCATCTCCATTAGGCTTCCCTGCCTTTGGGCTATGTTAGCGTTGGGAAGGCCAGAGGCTGTTTTATAGTGATGAGGTATAGATGTGCCTCTGGTTTTCAGCATGTCCTATACTCCTTCCCTGCCCTTAGCGAGTAAGATAGAAGTTTATGCCCTTTATAGGATTTTCAGCAAATTAAAAAATGACACACCTCATGACATGGTATGAAGTCCACTTTAGGACAATGGTCCTAATTCCCCAGCAAATCTGGAATTGGAAAACTTTCCCAGGGATGGGATGCTTTGAAGAATACATCTACTAGAAAACTTCATTTGGACTATTTTCCTATAAAAATGAGTAGATTTCACTTCTAAAATCTAGATTATCTGCAGAAATGTCATCATCTTGATAAGATAAACTGTAACTAGCAAAGCAGAACACACACTGCCAGAGCTGCTTTATCTCAGTGAAACAGGGGCAGCTTTGTATTCATGAAAATGACCATCAGAAAGGGTACCGGTCTCTTATTATTTAGTCTAACAACTGAAGGAAGCAAAAGACCAAGCTTTTTTTTTTCCCTTTTTTTTTTCTTTTCTTTTTCTTTTTCTTTTTTTTTTTTTTTCAGTTCCTGCACAGATTATGACTGGAGTATTTTGTGAAAGACACTCTCACATCTTAGTTGGAATCAGGTCTAGTCAGGGAAGGAAGCTTTTGCTTCCTTTTGCTGCTGATTAAGAGTCTAGGGCTTAAAGGGCAATTCCAGACAAGGAAGGAGATCTTTATCACTGCCCTTGGAACAGTTCCCACTGTTGTACTCATTTTTTTTCCTCTTCTAATCACAATTTACAGCTGAAAAACATAGCTCAGAGAATGGCACTAGAATACCAGCTGTTCCATGAAAATGCCAGATCACTCAGCATTGTTATGTTTTCAGTACTTGTAAATGTTTCTAATAATATTACATGGTTTCAGTCAGTAAATAGTATTTAAGAACTCTCACAGCTGTTTTCTGAGTAGCTAAAGTAGATCAGCTTGTAAGAAAGCAGCACAGAAAATTCCTCCTTTGAAAGTACAGTGTGGGCTGAAGCCATCTGTTGAGTATTACAGGTCACCTTCTCCTCCCTGCAATATTCACCTAGAGTCCAGTCCATACAGGATAGATGTTTTACAATGCAAACAGGAGGAGAGCTTAGAATCAACCCTCAGCATTCAGACATAGCACATCTCCTTAACCAATCAGTAAAGTCATCTGGACAAGGTTTCCTCTCCCATGCAAGCTGTAGGATAGCTGAAACAAGCACTAAAAATACTAAAAATATTCTAAGAAATGTGTAAACATAGCATCTTAACTTCCATTCAAATATACAGAGTTTCTACAATAGTGAAATTCTAGCAATTTACCTGTCCTCTATCACTTTCAGTAAACACTTCTACTGTAACCCTGATGCTACTTTCCAACACGCCCTTTCCAGAGGTTTCTATGAGAATTTTCAGGAAAACAGTCCATCCTCAAGAAGGATCTCTTTTTGCTTCAAATGCCAGCAGGCTGAGGTAGACCAGTCTAAGGAGTCAATGGGAGCTAATATTATCCAGTGGATCATCCACAGTCTTGATGATGAGGCAGCACAAATTTGTGGATGATACTAAATTAGGCAGAAGAACCAACACGACAATAGCAGAACTTCCGTTCACAGCGACCGGAGAAACTCAGGGAGTGGGGCAACAGAAAACTCACGGGACTCAGTAGGAAGAAGCGCAGCTGAGGCGGAACAACCCCATGCATCAGAACTGGCTGGGAAGTGGCTGGCAGAGCAGCAGCCCCACTGAAAACGACCCAGGTGCTACAGTGGATGCCAAGTCGAACGTGGGCCAGCTGTGTGCTCCCGTCCGGAATAAAGTAAACCTCTCCTGGTTACTGTAGGGGTAATGTGCCCAGCAGGTTGAGGTAGGTTATTATTTGTTTTAACCTGCTGCTGAGGGACCGTAGTGGACTACCATATCCAATTCTGGGACCTCGCATACATTCTAAGAGGGATGTTAAAACATGGAGGGATAAAGATGGCCAGAGATACAGAGCACATGAATTCTGTGGAAAAACTGAGGGACCTAGGCTTCTTTTCTGTGACTAAGGAGAGAATAAAGGGGGACAGAATAGCAATCTATGACTACATGAAGGGCAGTTATATACATGACAAAGTCAGAATTCTCTGATATAACACTCATAACAAGGGTCAAGGGACGCGTGGTGTGATTTGAGAGGCTTAAGTTGGTCATTAGGAAGAACTTGTTCACCAGCAGAATAGTGCGGGACTGAAAGCAGCTAGGCAGAGAGTGGTTGGACTCTCCTGTCCTGGGGTCTTCCAATACTGAATTAAGCAAAGCCATAGCTCTACTGTTGGTGATAGTCAATGATAGGTGGTGATGGGTGTAGTTATGCAGTGAATGTGACAGTTCTTGTTTTAAATAGAGTGCTGGACTAAATGACCTCCAGATGCCTACTCCAACCAACACTTCTTTGACTGTATGAGAACTTCTGCAATAAGAATTGACAAATGATGAAGCTGAGGCTCCCTGAACTTCCACAGCCCAGATCTACTTCATTGCTTTCCTTATTGGTGAAGGAAGATACAAGTGGTTGAACACTGTTGGTGGGAAGGTTCACATAGGCAGGTTCACTCAAGGGTGACAGTGTTGTGACATATCCCAGTCTCGTTCCAGCTTGATGCATACAAAATAGACAGTTGCATTGCTTCCACAGCTTCTAAGTCCTCCCACAGCCAACTTAATATAAATTATAATTGATTCTTCTTAAGTGGCCTGTACTATACTGTATAAATCTTAGAAGAAATAATTCCTTCCCACTAATTTTTGCTATAGCTTGCACAGTTTGAGAATGACTGCCTTACCAGGACATAGGAATCTGAGGTTCTCCCTGGAGTCCTGTATTTGGCAGTGACACATGGAACCTGGGGACCAAGGGCAGGTCCCAGGTAACAAAGAAGACCAAAACTAATACGTAATTTCTCTTATGAAGAGACAGCTTCAGGGAGGGGAACTGAAAAAGGTGGGGAAAAAAAAAATCTGATACACCCTGTTCACCTCTTTGTATTTTTTAGGTATACAGTGATTGTCAGGCTGTTCAAGTCCTGCAGTATGACACTAACTGTCTCATTGATTTGCCCCTGCAGAGATGTATGTCTCAATGCAGATAATTTTGGCCATAAATGTTGGACACACAGCAATGTAGCTTTGGCCAAAAAAAACAGAAGTGATTGTACAGGACCTGTTCTCCCTTGAGAAATTCTCAAAGTCACAGAAGCACATGAACAAAGCATTCCTGCGAGGATGAATGCATCTCAATGTGCCAAGGAAGAAACAACATAGTACCAGCTAAAGCCCATGTTCAGCCTGTTAACTGTGCTAATGAGATAAAAAAGCATAAACTGTACTTTTGGGGTGCTGTTTGAAATTATCAAAGCCAAAAAGTTTTACTGCCAAAGTTGAAAACTGCATAATCTCTATGTTTTTAAATATTTCACTTTATTCAAACTTGTCTGGATATACTTGCCATCAGGTCACAACTCTGCCTAACACCTTTTTACTAACTTCAGCTACCATATCAAAACAGAAGAGCCCTCTACATCCTGCTTTTGGCAGCATACAACCAAGCATTGAGAATTAAGACTGAAATCACATCTCAGTGTTGACCAGTTTCACAGAAACACAAATGAACGCAGATGGTTGGCAAAACCAAGCCACATTTGGAGGGTGGCTTCTATTCCAGAATACTGAACTTATATCTACCCCTCAGAGTGCAGCATGCTTGACTGCACCATGCAAATAAATATTTGTCCAAAGTTAAAATATAGCCATCTTTAACAGAAATGTTCCAAACGTAATAGAGTATCAGTGAAAATTAAGCCTGCCAAAGCTTGGGCTATTGAAGTTACTTTTCTTTATTCTTCAGACTCGCTCACAAGACATTCTTTCATCAATAGGATTGGGACCTCCATTAATATAGGGCTCTCTCTGTTTAGCTGGAGATCTTGGGGAAAGACTGTTCTTATCTCTGCTGGCCATCAGGTGCCAATGCTGTCATCAGGCCTGCAAAAATGCCTCCTCTAGGATAGTCAAAAAAACTTCTCTCATACATCTCCAGATCTAGATGACAGCATCTTGGTGATTATTCTTCCACCATCCCTACTGCATATTGCAAATAAAAAAAAAAAAAGGCAGAAAATTGAAAAATTTTGCAAGTTTTTGTAAGCTTTGTACTATTAAAGAGCAAGGAGTCACTGTCAGCAGGAGTGTCAAGCTGCGAATAATACAGCAATTAAAAGCACCAAAGCCTGGTCTTAATGTTTCAGCAGGTAAAACAATAATTGTTAAACTGGGGACGAGTGGCAGATTCCGGAACTTAAACATACCTTGTAGCAACCTGCCCATCAGCTGGTATGAGGGATAGGTAGCAGCTGGCTGTCTCAGCCACTTAGTAGGGCTGTTGTTCTGGAGGTGGTTGTTTTCCCCGCTACATGTTGTTCAGGTTTCTCAAATCCTCTTTATCCCCATCCATCTTCTCTCTGAGTTCTCTTTGTTTAAATGCTAACCAATGCTTGCAAGCAGGGAAATGTGATTCTGTTCCCCCGNAAACCCAAAATGTTAAATAATCCATTCCTTTTTATTGCCTGACAGAATCATTATGTATAAAATCTGTTCTGGTTTGGCTATCAATCTTCCAGAACATCACCTAAAATGCAAATGAAAATTCCACCAACACTATTTTAGACTATAATTATCTACCTGGGAATTTGGTTAGGCAGGCAACACTGAAACAAAACGTGATATGAAATATTTTGCTAATACGCTATCACACATATGGTCTAAAGGGTCATCAGCATTTCTTGCCGTAGCACCCAAGACAAGGTATACTAAAAGATGGTCTTCTTATTATGAATTCAATTTCCAGATGTAACATCACCATCTTTACCTGTGATTACTTCTATCTGGTTTTATGTGGAAACATAATTTCTCTCAAAGGAGAGTAACAGCTCCAACATCTGCATCCAAGTCCTCTAACATAATAATCTGAAACAATAATATTTAGTGTTCAATTTTTACAGTGAAAGAATAATGGACAAGAAATTGTAAGCATGCCTAGTATTATTTTCGGTCTTCAGCATGAAATGTGATATATGTGGGTGTCCTACATGCTACAGCTCGTTTTCTCAATGGTACAAGTTCAACACTTCATTTTACTCTATGCTAATTTTATGTCTTTCTAAAGCCTTTGTACAAAAAGAACATGAAATTAAAAAAGAAACCACCAAAAACCTTAAATCACAAGTTTCAGCTGGAATCATACAGAACAGAAAGGCAATAGATTAGTTTGTGACTGCAGAAGATAATTTGATTTAAAGGCTACAAAACTCACTTCTTCAGATTTTCTCACCAACATTTATTTCCCCTCTATTTTATTAACTGCCATTAGGACTACAACACCGCAAAAAGGCATCAGGAGAAAGGAAATAGGTGGAAAGAAAGGAAGTCTTAATATTCACAACGTAACATACACAAAGATTATACAAAGCAGTCTAACAATCTGTAAGTTTGATCTCTATCCACTTTTAACTTTATTCCTGAGAATGGGATTTCCATCAAAGATTTTGTTTTGGTTCAGAACCAGAATTTGGATATGAATTTACACTCATTTCAAGAATGCTTTCATCCACACTTAGTCTGGGGCTGTAATATCAACGAAGGGCATGTTAATTTAAGAGAACTATAAGGAAAAGACTGTACAAAAATGTAGGATACTCTCGATGAAGAGTACATAGTGCTGGGAGAAGGAAGGGGGGTGGAAAGCTTGCTTGCTTAAGTAATGCTTACAGCAGTAACCACACTTTGCAGTGGGAATAATATTACTTGCAGGGTTAAAGGTACAGAATAAGATTCAAACGAGTAAGTGATAAATTCATAGATTCTCTGCAACTCCACTAAAGCAAAAACGTTGCCCAAAGGGAATATCCAGTGACTGCTGGAAGTCTGGAAGGTGTTTTCTGGAGCTGTTTACATTGGACTGCACAGTGATGAAAGCTCTTTCTGTGCTAGGATCGTGTCAAAGCCTTTAGGGGAAGCTATCACGCTAAACCGAGAATTAGAAATCTTGCATAGTGGGGAAAAAAATGGGGCTGAGGGTCCTAAGATAGAGTCCCCTGCCCTAGGAATTCTGCTTTGTGACTTAACGCATAAAGTAACCTCTCACAAAATGAAGGAACATAGTTTTGGTGAGAAGAAAAACATCTTATGCTCTCAAAATTCACCTCTTTGCTCACTTTATTTTGAAGTAAATTGTAAATTTCTGAAAATCCAAACCTTTTTAACCATTAAATATTTAAAATTTAACAGGGAACAGGATGATGGCCATAGTTCTCCTTTGCAAGACAAGAAACTCCCCTTAGCTGTATTTCTTGTTCCTTGCTAGGTCTGATCTTACTCAAGAAGTGAACAAAACCAAATATTGGCCCTTGGCTTCATTCCTTCTTTCTTTGTTTCCTTGCCTTATGGGAATAATGAGATATGTGATCAAGAAAAGGAAGACATCAAGATCTACAGCATCTACTGCTAGCTGTTGCAGAGCATCTTAAGAACCAGTGGTGTTGTAAGCAACAGTACTAATGAAGTCTAATTTCTTACAGGTGTGCTCCTGGTTCTCCCAGCTCTGAATATTTCTTCTGGATGGGGTTCCTGATGTCTTATAAGGAAATAAAAGATTATTGCAAGTATCTGAGTAGAAACTCTTGAATTGCTCACTTTTATGAAGATTATGATAATTATTATAGACTTTTTCATCTTTGGTAAGTTTGGCTGAAGTCCATCAAAGAGTCAAAGAGAGAACAGGGACACAGCTAGCTGAAGACAGTGTAATCTTCTATGGCTTATTGTTTCATGGAACTAAACAGGGCATACTTTCATCCCGCCTGGGTGCCATCCTGCGCAACGTGCTCTAGGTGATCCTGCTCGGCAGGGGGGTTGGATTAGATGATCTTCAGAGGTCCCTTCCAACCCTGCCCATTCTGTGATTCTGTGATTCTGTGATTCAACAGGCAACAAATTAAAGCACACATTATCACTGTGGAGTGGAAAGGTCACTGTAGACCTGAATTGATAGAATGACAGAAGGCACAGGATGACTCCTTGTGATTTCTGATGTCAGCAATCATTTGGTTTAATTTACCTACCTTTATCTAATGTTGGTAACTATGGGAAGACGCCTGAAGACTAGCCAAATAAAATAAACGCCCCACCTCCAGAAGACATTTGCAACACAGAATATTTTCGTTAAATAAGCCCAAACCCAGAAGTATCCAGTTGATAGATAACAGAAGCAGTTAAAAATTATTTGGCCTTGTAAAAGCATGTTTACCATATATTTAGTATTACAAAAGGACTGAACAACTGATCCTGGCTGATACTCTGTAACACCATTCCAAATCAGGAGACATTTTTTCCAATGATATAGTTTTGCTGTAATTAACTTTTTATGCTTTTTCTCCTACTTAAATAGAGCGGGTGGAAATATATTTCGTCTTGATGTTGGTATTACTGTCTTTTCTTTAGGAGACAAGCAAATCCAGAAGAGCAAAGAGTGGCATGAGTGTGCGTTCTCTGCATTTGCAGAGAAGCAAATGCTGATCCTCAGCTTAAAAGCATGGTTCAAAATAAAATGAGTTGATATAGTTTACAATTACAATTTTTTTCTGCCTAATTTTTTATTCCAAGATAAATTCCAAGCTAATCAGAATTCCAGTTATCATCAGCCACAGAAACTGCTATCTAAAAGACTGAAACTCCATGTACCATTATTTCTATTGAACTAATTTAGTCACTCCATACTGTTGACCTGCAGCAAGCTCTGGGAAGGGCCACTTTCTTCCCCATCACTTTCTCTAAAGCAGAAGACTTCTAACATCCAAGAATAATATTGTAAAAGTTAGTATTTCTGAGGCCTTGTTGCAAGCTCAAGGAAACTTCCCTGTGACATGACACCAACAGATCCCCACCCTACAGAGAAATATTGGTTCCCTTCAATAACTACCATTATAAGCTAAGATACAAAGCCATGATAGTTTCTGGCAGAACAGTGCAACAAAGCCCAAAGAAAGACTGTTAATGACTATAAGTTTTGCTCATGAGTGAATACACAAGACAGCTCGAGAGAAACTAAGCATGTGAAGGAGGTGAAGATAAAATCATGTTAAGGAAGAAAAACAGAGGCTGAATATATCTGTTCTCAAAATCTTCACTTAAAATACTCATAATGAACAGCTGTACTGGAACTATACTAATGCTTAATGATCCAGTTCAAAGCACAACACAGGCAATAGTAGCATTACCATCATCTTAGAAAAGGAAGGAAATTTGTTTGGATAATATAGGAACTAGTCTGAATTTTCCCTGAAGCTTAAGTCCCATCATTATTTTTCTGCCTAAAAATGTTTAAAGTTTCCCATCTTTTCCAATTCCTTTTTGGCAAACACCTCATCATGTTCTGTGCTTCTGGCTCCAACCAAAATTTACTACTTAAATGTCCATGAAAAGACTGTTCTCATGGTATTTTCTCCCAAGCCAAAAACCACATATTACTGGAAATCTTGCAAGAAACCTAAACCTTACAAGATTTCTAGCCTAATTATACTTGGATGAAGAAAATAGGCCAATTTCTGATGATCTTGACTCCCACAGTTTGTCAGTTCAGGTGCATCCACAGCTATCCCAACCCTACAGCTTGCTTTCTTCACTGTCTTTGCCATGCAGAGATTTTTTTTTTCTTTTTATATGCAGCTGCAGCCATGGATGCAGAAGTTCTATGTTTCTTGCCATGTCATTAACCAAAATTTGTGGCTAAGAGCAGACCTTATGTGCTTAGGCATGGCATTGGTCTATCATGGCTATCCAGCTTCCAGATTTGGTCACATGGCGTAGAGAATGGGAAGATGGAACATGCAAGAAAATTTAAGTAAATTTAACTGGTCAAACACTCACCCCAAGTGTTCTTCTAAGCCTTAAGGGGTCAAATATGTCCAAAGTAACAGAAAAATTCCCAAAAATATTCTCCATCACTTTGAAATCTCTTTCTGTGGCAGAAAAAACTGTTCAGTTTTGGGTCCTTCACTACAAGAAGGACATCAAGGTGCTGGAGCATGTCCAAAGAAAGGCAACAAAGCCGGTGAGGGGTCTGGAGCACAAGTCTTATGAGGAGCGGCTGAGGGAGCTGGGGTTGTTTAGCCTGGAGAAAAGGAAGCCCAGCGGAGACCTTATTGCTCGCTACAAATACTTTAAAGGAGGCTACAGCGAGATGGGGATCGGTCTCTTCTCCCAGGCGCCAACTGAGAAGACAAGAGGAAATAGCCTCAAGTTACGCCAAGGAAGGTTTAGGTTGGATATTAGGAAAAATTTCTTAACTCGAAGGGTTGTGAAGTGTTGGAACAGGCTACCCAGGGAAGTGGTTGAGTCACCATCCCCGGAGGTCTTCAAAAGACGTTTGGATTCAGAGTTTTGTGACATGGTTTAAGGGTGGACTTGGCAGTGCTACGTTAAAGGTTGGACTGGATGATCTTGGAGGTCTTTTCCAGCCTACATGATTCTATGATTCTATGATTCTATGTAAATAGAATTAGTTTCTCGTACCTCCAACATATTACAGTGAAATGGATAACATAATAATGAGTCAGAAGGCTCCACAAAATCTTGAATTTTGAACAGCTGTATGTTACTACACACTGAAGCAGCAAGGTTCAGGTTTTTCTGGTTATCAGACAAGTCTCCTTCCTTAATTTTATAGAGCTGCATGATGCCTGCTAAGGAAATAGAAAATGTCATACATCTTCATACATATACATGCGTGGATGATTTATTAGTCTGAAATTGGGGAAGATAATTTTCCTTTATTCTCATTTATTTGCATTCTTGCTTTCTATCTACCATTTTATCTATCTAGTGTCATTTTCTTTCTTTGACATCCTTTTCACTCCTTTCCTCTATGAACAAACTTTTCATTCTTTTTAAATTGTTCCTCTTCACTCACATTCGAGTGCCTGTAAATCTCTGCTCTTCAAGTCATTGTAACCATGTATGAAGCTTCTCCACTGTAACTCACTTGATGGATTAGGCACACCATGTATACAGGAACCGCAGAAGAGAGTCCCTGGATCACAAAGTCCAGCCCCCTACACTGCAGGCAACCACATGAGACATTTAGCCCAGAAGAGGTCAGACTGTTTTCACTATCCATTAAAAAACTCAACACCTGCAGCAAGAGATCAGCAGCCACAGTCATCGTGTACTACAGGAAGAGAACGGACTAACGTTTATTAGCACATTGGGCAGTTTCTAGAGACTATGGTCTTATACCATTTAAAAGCTTCCATCATGAAGTGAGTTTAAGATGAATTTTTTTTCCCCCACACCAGGTTAAAGTTAAAGAAATTTGCACATGCTCACTGTGCAGTAAGTTACCATTATAAAAGAAAAAAAAAAGGTCCAGATTGCAAGAAAGCATACAATTATTTTTTAAACTAATGTTCGGTCTCTATAGAAGAATCTGTTTTTAGCCAGTTGGCTGTCTTTTCAGGTTTTGGGGGGTAGGTAAGCTTGTAGGACACACACATAAAAAAAACAAACAAAACAATCAAGAGTAAACATTCTCCTTTTTCTAAGCAAGAACTCCCATCCTACCAGAATAGCCCATCCACCTCTCCTACTCTGAAAACATGTTGAAAATTTTCCTTTTGTAAGAGGGAATGATACAATGTGGAAGACCTTGATAGACACTGTGAAAAGTCAAACTTAGACTGCTCCTCTCCCTGAGCAGTTCCACAATTCAGAGAAAAAGTTCCCTTGACCATACGATTAGTGGACACAGCTGTACTAATCATCTCTAGAAGAGCCAAGCAAGTTGAACACAACTTTCTAAATATGCGTTAACTGTCCAATTTTTGTTGCTGTAAAGTGCTGTCATAATACCCAAGTATGAAATTGTTCATTGTTAGCTATATGTGTTTGACATTTTGGAAAATATCAGACAGCACACCTTGCTTCTGAAATTCCAAAAACAGCAGAAGTCTTTGAATTATTAATCTCTCTACCTCTACTGTGCCTGATAACTCGATAGAAATAATTTTTCCTATTAATAAGTCATATCTGAGGATTTTAATGCTGAGTTTCAAGAAACAGGAAAAAAACAAAAGGAAGCATCCAAACTGCTTACACTAAACATACACCAGACTAATTGGTTGGTCCAGAGACAATAGGCAGTGTTGAAGATGGATTACTGGACAGAGCCAGCTTGATCCAGTATGATTTTTCTTGTGTCAGAGTGAAGTATACAACCCCTAGAACATTTTTATTGTGTGTGCATAAATCTATAGGGAAAATCCTGGAATCAGAGATAAATAGCTAAAAGTGAAAGCTTTATGCAAAATTCTTCAGAAGAGGAATGCATTTGTAAAGGGACACAACACAAGTCCTTTTAGAACAGAGGTCATTTCCTGTTAGGCAGCCCCAGGCATGGCATGTGAGGGACCAGGGCCAGGATCTATCCAGGACGTCCAGTCTGGTGCAAAAAGGGATGAGGCCAGAGACAGGGCTGCAGCATGGGTCCATCCAGGAGGCAGGACCACAGGCAGGGCTGGAGACTGGTGCTGCTCCAGTATAGATCCAGCCAGGTCTGGGTGCCCAGGGCTGGGATGAAATGGAGTCTTGGGCCATGGGCAGGAGAGAAGCTGTGCAGGGACAGTCAAGGCTGGTGGTGCACTTTGGGCCGTGGCACAGAGCTGATTCTGCCTAAGGATATCTTTCATAAGTCTGGGGGCTCAAGAGCCAATAACCAAAGAGCAAAACATTTTAATCCCTTTCATTAAAGTCTTTGAAACCTGTTAATGTTTCTATACATTTATGTTCATTAACAAATATATACTAATATACTAATATATACTGGCTTTCCCAGTGCATTCTAAGAACTGCTGTTTTCTGGGATGTATCTATCCAAGCATTTCCCAGCATTTGCCACTGCAAATTTCATGATAACCATCAGTTTAGGGGTGTTGGCTATTCCTTGCCCAGCCCACTTATCCAAGTGAATGGAGAGAGAAAACAGAAGTCACTAGGATTTATTCAGCACAAAGTAACACTGAGAAGTAGGTCACATTTTTTCCCTTACCAGAGCCACACTAGAATCTCAGAGCACTAAATCTGTGACCTGCTTGAACTCCCCAGTTTCTGTGCACAATGAGGTCAAGTTCTGCCTCAAAACCACCTTACTTTTATGGTAACGTAACTAGAGGAATACTGCTTGCCTACACTTCTCCTACAATTCTATTTCCACGCAAGCATGACTGAGAAAATCCTTCCATCCTTTGACTTTGTTCATACTTATGAAACTCATATTATTCTCTCAGAGGAACAGCATGGCTGGATCATGCATTTCCAACACGCTAATGAAGGTATCAGACACTGCAGACCAAACTCACTTCCACCCTGAGCAAGGCCAGGTTATAGATCAAACATAATGTAGCAATTCCCAATGAAGAAAAAATTAACTTTTCTGTTCTTCTTTCTGACCATCAAGTGCTGGCGATAAAACAGGATCCTTATGCTGCCTATTACTCTCAACAAAGTCACCCTGACTTGAGGACCAACACAAAATTTGATGCCTTATTTTTGTACTTGCAATAGCAAAATATTTTGAACTCAGTCTCAACATGGCCTTTTCGCTATGTGTAAGCAGGTCCATCAGCCTTTAGCTACATGCAGGTGCAGTGCACAGCACTCCAGAGTGTAACAGCACATCTCCCAAAGATGTACAAAGGGAGGCAGCCTTGCATCCCCTAAGGCTCGGTAAAGAGCCATCCTGTCAGCCAGGAGCTACTATACTTTCCTACCTTTGCCCTCTGCTCTTGTGTGCTCGGGAACAGTATACACAAGGGGCAAGGTACAGGCCAACAGACTGCTGGACAGTCCTGGGAGCTTCCTTACAGTAACTGACTTAGCAGGGAGGGAGTCAGGGATCTCTCCCAGCTTGGAAGCGGTAAACCACATGGGGAGCTCCCTCTCAAAAAGAGATCCATTTTGCAATCTCACTTCATTCATTATGTGCATCCAAAATCTATTTTCTTATAGCCATAAGGTTAGACAAAAGCTTAACTACTGGAAGACCAGAAGCATCAGTAACGGTGCAGTTATTTATTATGTGGCAAATGACACTATGCTGCAGGGATTTGCTCTGCTTTATTATTTTATTTCATTCTCTTGGAAAATGTTCTGTATAGATGAGGACAGATGAAAGTAGGTTTTTAGTATTCCACTCAGCTTCCATTACAGTGGCCACTAACTCATTTCATGTGTATGCTCATACAGTCAGACTAAAATTTAAGTATTGACGAGCAGAGTTAGAAGAAGTAAGCCAAAGCCATATATAATGGATTTTAGCATCTGCTCTGCTTTGTACGCTGACTGTTCAGGTATATTGTCGAATTCCTGATAGTTTAATCACTTCACTCAATATTTTAAAGAAATTTCTTGTGTGATGATACACAATTAAAAACACCAAAAAAATTAACTTTAATGCTCTTTGTTTACACTTGAGAGAAAAAAATACCTTCTCACCCTGTGCTACACAGGAGCAAAAGGAACCAGATCCGATTTCTAGAGGTGCCTACTGAGAATTCAGTCACCACCTCTCAGCCAGCAACTTCGGGAGGTAAGCTAGACCACCTGGGTATGTGGTCAGACCTGAAAGTGAACACAGCTTCACTGAGCAAAGAGCAACAATGAAAAACAGCAACACCCAAATACAAATAACACAATACAGCAAATAGGTTATTTATCTTGCATTTCAAACATGAATAATAGTGTGCCCAATTTTAAAACTTAGTAGCCATAACACAAGAATTTCTGCCAAACTGGTCTGGCCCACCCAGTCAAACCCACCTGTACACCAGCAGCAGCCAGCAGACACTCCCTCCCTACACTAGTAGGGGCTTTTGCCCATCTGGAATCTGTGGTAAGTGACTGCTCATTTCCCATAGCAAGTACTAATGAAGTTTCAGTCACAGGTATTACATCAGCCTCTTAGTTCTCAAAGTAAACATTGAATACACCTACAGTCTTCAATCTGATGTATTTTTAATTAGTTCCTAATAATTCTCAAACACTATCATGCACTTATCAACTTTAAAAAAATATACAAGCTGAATACTGATTGTTACATTTCCAGTAAAAGGCACTAGAAAATTGGTTGTGTCATCTCGGTGCAACACATTGGAGTAGTATGAAATCAGGAAATAAAGTCTTTCTGTATTTTGATCTTTATATTCATAAAAATTGATTTTGTCCTTACATTTTGGGGACGTAATTATGGTCCTACTAAGAATATTTTTCAAGAAATATTTCCCTGTATCTATATTGTAAGAAAATACTGTATAACACCTTTTCTCTTTTATGGATATGAAGACCTAAAGTCCTTTAACAAGTTAGAATAGAATAGAATAGGTCAGTGGAAAGGGACCTTCAAAGATCATCAAGTCCAACTGCCTGACCACTTCAGGCCTAACCAAAAGTTAAAGCATGTTGTTGAGAGCATTGTCCAAATGCCTCTTGAACACTGACAGGCGTGGGGCATCATCCACCTCTCTAGGAAGCCTGTTCCAGTGTTTGGCCACCCTCACGGTAAAGACATTTTTCCTCATGTGCAATCTGAACCTCCCTTGGTGCAGCTTTGTGCCGTTCCTGTGCATCTTATCATCAGTGACCAGGGAGCAGAGACCGACACCTCCCTCTCCACTTCCCCTCCTAAAGACGTTGCAGAGAGCCATGAGGTCCCTCCTCAGCCTTCTCTTCTCCAGACTGGACAACCCAAGTGTCCCCAGCCTCTCCTCATAGGACACCTCCCCCTCAAGTTAGGGAATGTAGGGATCTATCACTGCTCCAGTGTGGGACCATTTGTGATGGGAGCTCCAAAAACCAGGAACTGAATGCTCATCATGCCAGAAAGAAAAACCTGTGTCACCAAACATTACTTTCTGTTTTTTGCCACCTGTAGAATGGGCATGATATTTGCTAGTTTAAACAAAAAGCTTGAGATTTACAAATTCAAATTTCCTTAAAAGTATTTTTGTTACCTCACACAGATATTGTGGTGGTGAGTTCACTGCCTCTATCAACTTTAAAAGTTAAAAAGATGTCATATGTGGTATTAAATTTTTTGTTAAAGAAAGGTAAATATTAGGAAGTGGTAACAGCAGTTTACTGACACACAGCAATCATGGGTCCTTTAGAAAAATAAGGGAAGCCACCATCAGGAATGGTAATGATGCAGCATCCTGTTGACTCCAAATAAATATACCAGAGGATATAGATTCAAATCTGACAGGAAAGGATAAAGAACCTGGCAGCACTATAAGCCCTCTGGACAAAGGTTTGCATTTTTGTTATAACTATTTACTTTTTAAATATATAAGATTGTTACAGATTCTGTGGGGCAAGGACAGTTCTTCTGCAAACAAAGGATATTTTCACTTCTACGCATCACTAGTTAATATTCCCCTTGAGGGCCAAAGATAGCAAGAAACGACAGCTATGAACACTAATGCCCTACATGTCTTTTAACTCCACTCATACGTTAAAGTTTTCATCAACGGGTAAACAGTTTGTGCCATTATTTCTTCAATGCTTCCTAATACTGACAACTTGCTGTCCGTTCTCCATCTCTGTTCATTCAGTTCTAATGAAATAGTCCAAAGGACAAACTGGTATAGCTATATAGGTTTATATACCACAAAATACTATGACTACATATACGTAGTTGTCACTTTCTAACCTTGCTGTCAAACAGCAGCTTTCACCTGCTTTCCAAAGCATCAAGATGCTTGCTAAAAAGGAGCAAAATGTGTAAAAGATTCTATGATTCTTTTCAAGGCCTTATAATCTTTGGATTTTCCTGCTTAAGACTGTCCACACAAGCTCCCTGTAGCTAAATTTTCCATCAATTTCTCATTCAAAGACCAGTAATAGGTACTTATTCTCAGAGGCTCCAACTCTGGATGCAATCAGTGTGCTGCCATGCGGAATTCAGTGGAGGAATGCAACTGCACTTGGAGCTGAGGAGCAGGAAATAAAGTAGGGTTTGGGGTTAAGATATTTCACCTACTCTCAAAACTAATGAATATCTTGCCTTTAATTTCTGAAGTGAAAAATAACTGGCAGTCTGTTGGTCTTCAGAAAGGCGGTCTCCAAATCCTTTGTCAAGGAATTTCTATTAAAATTTGGTTAGCTTAAAAAAAAAATAGAGCTTCTCTCTTAAAATAAGGGTCTGTGATTTCAGACTCTACAGTCTTCTACCCACATGTGGCAGTCTGTATCAGACAGTTAGCAATGTTTTTGTGTTTAGGGGTGATAGCTAACAGTCCCTATTTCCAGTTATAATCACATGCTTCTGTACTATGTTTTCTTTTAGCAAACACTGCTACTTATTAACGCAAAGCACACCCTTGTGAAGAGAAGCTGTCCCTGCTCTGCCATGTGGGACAGCTCCTCATCTTTCACCACATATAGCTGGCAATGCTCTTTCCTGGTCTGGATCCTATACTGTCAGCATAGGCAGCTCTTGCCATCCAGTGTGGAAACTGTTCAAGTCTTGAGAAAAACGACACTCTTTTTTTTCAGTAAGTTTTAGTGCAAAGCCCAAACTTTCCAGTTTGCTATAACCCTTGGAGCAGCAGGCTGCGCAGTTTTCAAAATCAATTAAGCATTGTGTTTGCACAGAGCTAAGAACGAGTGCTCTTTGAAAAGGGCTGCTTTCTCTTGGCAACAACAGTGCATGTCAGATACCAACCAGAAAAAGATACCATCACTGTTAGTGATGAGAAGTGGAGGCAAGTTCAGGAGACAAAAGCGAGGTGTGAAGCTGGAACAATGCAGCAGGCAGAGGAGTGCAGCATAGCTATGCAGTTCTACCGCAGAGCCCAGGCAGGGAAGGCTGGTGCACCTCGAATACAGCCCACTACTGTCTTTGGAGAGTTGGAGCAGCCGAAATCTATTGTTCTTGCCTGCAAAAACAGCTGATTTTTTTTTTTTTTTTTAAGGGAAGAAACAAGAGAGAACCAAAAAAAGATTCACTTTTATCCGGGGCCATTACCGTAAGGTGAAAGGATCTCTGGACAAAACAACACATCTGGAGTAAAAGACAGTCTCTCTCAGGTCTCCTCACCACTTTGCTAACGAGCACAAACTCTGCCCCCCCTACCCCAAGTCAGAAGGACTCAGCCAGCTTTCCCCAACACAGCTGAAAGGCACAGCTGTCTTCCAGATTCTTCCTGGCTCTCTTTAGCCTTTACTTCCAGTTGCTTTTTTTCTGCTGATTAGGTCCCCACAGAGCAGACAGGTAGATCTGAGCTCCTTTCCATGACCCTCCATTTTGAAAGAAAAAGGTCACTAATCTTCAAGGTCTGCAATAGTAGTTGGTTGTGGGATGTAGACCAGTGTGCAGGCTGGTTAGAGCTACACAGCATATTTGGTGCTAACTTCCCCTCCTGCCAAGTTACTGCAAACCCACTGTACCATGGGAACTGCCTGCATGTAGCCTTTGATTCTGCAGTACTAACAAAGCACTCTTTATTTGAGGGGAGAAGGAAAATGAGATCATATGAGCCACTGGCTGAGAACGATCACATGGTCCGATGCCTGTGGCAGCTCTCATATCACACATCTGCTCCTCTGCACCCTGGACAGGGACCACAGGAGCCAGGCTTCCAAGTGGGAGATACAGCACAGCTGTGATAAAATGTGCAGAATTCAAAGGCAGAGGGAATGAGCACTAGGTCTTGATTCAGGGAGAAGTATGAGATGGTCTCCAAATTGATGTGGTTCTCAGATGCAGGCATTTAGCTCAACCCATACACCCAGGGTCAGAGACGACAGAGGATGCCAAGTCTGGATTCTGAACTCCCAATGTCTGCGGTGTTTGCAGCTACTCAGACTCAAACTTAATTTGAATTCCTCTCTATTTCATGTCATTTCCTTAGAATGACAGCTTTGCTAACTTTGAGGAGGCAATATCATTTTCGATGTTCTTTTCAGCCTATCAGCAAGGTTATATTAATTTAAAATATAGTGACCTAAATTAAGATAGAGCTTTAGCCAACCAGCTCAAAGCATTTCTCACCAATATGCTGAAGAAGCACTTAATTCTACAGCTTAGATCTAAGGGCAGAGCTAAAGCATCAACCATACGTGGTGGTTTAACACTGGTAGGTAGCTCAGCACCACCACGCTGCTCTCTCACCCCTCTCAGAAGGACAGGGGGAGAAAATGTGATGGAAAAAAGCTCGTGGGCTGAGGTAAGGACAAGGGGGTCACTCACCAGTTACCATCTTGGGCAATTCAGACTCAGCAGGAAGCTGCCACTTGTAATGGCAGCAGTGGCAGCAGCGGTGGCAGTGGCCCAGGGGAGCGCTGCGACCAGGCCCGACTGGGGCTGCGGCCCCGCCGGCCTCCCCTGCCAGGGGCAGTGCATCGAGCGACATTCCACCAGCCGTGTGGCAGCGAGGGGGCGCGGACGTGGCGACCGCTGGATAGAGCACCATACCCTCCGCTTCTGTTCCTCCGGCACCCGGTAGGAGCAGTGCCACCGCCCAGACGGAGCAGGGCGTCCATGCGACCACCCGGCGCTCGGGCTGTGGGCTGTGCCTGGCGCTGCTCCCTGAGACGGAGGGCGAGAGCACGCACTCCTGCGGGAGGTGTGCCCGGGTAGACGGACTGCTCTGCCTGGTGGCCAAGCTTCAGGAGGAGGTGGGAGGCTGAGAAGCATCTGGGAGTCTGAGAAGTGACAGGTCAGTGGGGCCGTGCTCTGCCCTGTCTGGTACGTGTGTGCCAACGTGGCATGGCCCCTGCTGAGGCAGGCCTGGCATCTGATCTGCACCAGGATAAAGGCAGCAACGTGAGGGACACCGAGGAGTAGAAGCAAGTTACTGCATGGAGCCGAAAGAGGAGCCCCTGTCTGCCTGCTCAGCTTCCACTACTGGATAGGTACCAAGCTCTAGGCACGGCAGACGCATGGATGCCCCTTCTTCCTTCTTCTCACATCCCTCAAGTTCTCCCTCCAAGGTCAGATCAACTAAGGCCTCATAGCAACTGCAGCATCAAGATCAGAGCCATGAAGAAACAGCAGTCGGTTGTAGTCATCAGTGACTCTCTCCTCAGGGGAAAGGAGGCTTCCATCTGCTGGCCAGACCATCCTCACAGAGAAGCCTCCCCGGGGCTCAGATCAGGGATGTTACCAGGATGCTTTTGAGCATAATACAGCCTTCAGACTATTACCGACTCCTCCTCTTTCATGTGGGTACCAGCGACATAGCTACAGGAAGCCTGAGATCAATCAAAAGAGACTTCAGGGCCCTGGGAAGACGGCTAGAGGGTTCAGGAGCACAGACAGTGTTTTCCTCAGTCCTCCCAGTAATTGGGAGAGACAGGGAAAGAAACAGGCGAGCCCAGGTCATCAATGCCTGGCTCCAAGACTGGTGCCTCCACCAGAATTTTGGGTTTTATAATCACGGAAGAGACTTTGAGAAGAGAGGTCTGCTGGGGCCTGACGGGACCCACCTGTCTCAACGGGGAAATGTTTCCTGGCCTTAGCCTGGCGAGACTGATTGAGAGGGCTTTAAACTAGGGTCGATCGGGGAGGGAGGTACCGTTAGGAACACCGAGGTCATGCCAAGGGATGGTGCGGCACCGTCTGAGGGAGGCAAGGCTAATGGGAGCATCTGTGCCACTCCAGGGAGCGCTGCAGGTGCTGGAGCACATCTGAAATGCTTGTGTACCAATGCATGCAGTATGAGGAGCAAATGGGATGAACTGGAAGCTTTGGTCCTTTCCCAGAGCTATGATACCATTGGTATTAGTGAGACTTGGTGGGACCAGTCCCACAGCTGGAGTGCTGGGATGGAGGGCTAGTGGCTGTTGAGGAGGGACAGGCAGGGCAGGTGAGGTGGCGGTGTTGAGCTGTACGTAAGGGAGAGACTCAACTGTACAGCCCTTGTCATTAGGGATGACGTGGTAGAGAGCCTCTGGGTGATGAGCAAGGGGATGGATAGCAAAGCAGATGTTCTTGTGGGTGTCTGGTATCAACCGCCCACCCAGAATGATAGCACGGATGAGTTATTTTATAGTAACATATAACTATATATAGTTATAGTTAATAATATGCTTTAACTTTTGGTTAGCATTGAAGTGGTCAGCCAGTTGGACTCAATGATTTTTGTAGGTTCCTTCCAACTGAGCTAATTCTATTTTGTATTTGGTAGATTTCTCGTGATGCAACATATTCTTGTTTCCCATAGTGTCACTATGTAAATGTATGCATGTACTCCCCCAAAAGAGGATGAATTCATGAGACTATGCTGTTAGAACGAAGAATGCTAAACCAACAAAGCTAAAATAAATATAGTCTTATTTCTAAAAATAAATTATGGTAGTATTGCCACTTTCAAATAAGGAAGAGAAAGCTATATAGTACAATAAAAGAGGTTTTGATCTCTTGGTGTTATATAGTGATGCCCAATACCAAAGAATTAAGATAAAATAGTTCCTACTGTTTCAATTTTTTCACCAAGGAATCCAGGTGTGCTCTACAAATATTAATGAAGAAACTTTCACAGTACTTGACAGACACAGGAGTATTGTTATGGAGAGAATTTTAATGGAAACAATTTAAACTGATTACCCAACCACAGAAACATTAAGATAGTTTTACAGCTCCCACAAATACCCTACACACTACAATTTATACACCAGAAATACACCCTCTACATTTCTCAATTCACTTTAACCAAATGCTTCCAGAACACCTTCCTTCTGTCTTCTGTGGCCAGAAAATGAACTATATATCACAGAATATTATTGTGGACAATTTTTTTCAAGGTTATTTACCAGGAATTCCTGTTATTGGATTTGTGATTAGGGGTGCTAGAACACAATGTATGTTTGATGTATGTTTTTCTACAGATCAAAGAGCAGTAACACTTAATGCAAAACTACACATGTTCCAGTTTTCTCTGAAAAAAAACCAGTGAAAATATAATTCCTTGCACTTTGTGTCATTGCATAGTAGCATGCAGGCATCTCCAGCTGAACTCAAGTGGACTAGAGGTTGAGGGCAAAACTGCATCTGGCCCAAAACTGGAACTATGGAACACAGTACTGGGTTGACGATATGCAACACCATGAGTGCAGTGCTAGGTTTTTTTTGAGAATTAGCTTAATTTTTGAGAATTACGCTCACTGCTTTTTTATGGCTTTGTCAGGGGAAGTATTAGCAAATAAATGTAAGAACAGCCATCCTAGTTGAGATCAAAGCACTGTTTAACAGGGATCTAAGTTGAAAACACCACCGCAGAGGGACTGGCATAGCCATGCTGTCCGATTCATGCCATTGTAGTGGCAAAGGGGAGACCCTGGTGTAACAGTGTATTGAGTGCTGATGTTCTGGCAGCACTTCTCCCCCTCATTTTTTTGGATACCTGCCCCTTTCTAATGCTTAACAAGTCCTCAAGGCATCCTGATCCTCATTTTCCTTGCTCTGAGCAAACTGACAACCCACCACACTGAAAGAAAGCAGCATGACAAAGGGACACCCCACCAACTGTGGAGCTGTTCCCTTGTCCTGTCCTGTCTCCAGGTAGAGCACTCTGGCAGTAACTACTGGCTCCTCAGACATTTCTATACAGCAGCGTGCAGTATTGGAGGTCTCAGCTATGAGACACCTCCTTTGGCTATTTTGCATTTTTGATTCTTTAATCCTTCACCCCATCCTTTTTCCACTTATCTCCTGTGTGATGACTTGTTCTTTCTCCTGAGCTTTTTGTCTTTACTTCTCCCTTTTGGTGTTTCTTTACTCTTGTTTAGTATTCTGGTGGACTGGTTCCTACACTTAAATGAAAATGAATAATGCACAGCAAGTATATGGGGAATACAAGAGTAGGGCCAATATATAATGATGCTTCTAAATGCTCTCCCAGCCCCCGCAGTTTGTGGCTCAAAGACTTGCTGTGCAGGAAGACACTTTTTTTTTTTTTAATAGAATTTCACAGATTTGTTTTCCATGCGCTTGTCCAAAGAGTTGTTTTATCAGCATTAGTGGAACTGTGGCCACACAGAAAGTAAGAGCAGTTCTTGCACACATGCAGTGTAAACCCTCAGGGTAGGATCTAGCTCTCTTGGTGATAACTCTATAGTTGCTCTCAGATCCTTCAGGAAGATTTTAAACCATGCTTTAAAAAATCACCACTATTAAAGAAATGTTTTTCTTACTTAAGACATTTTTCTTTGCAGTTTGAAGATTAATATGCATAGGTTTGTTTTAGAGACAAGAGTTTAAGTCACCAGTGGATGACAATAATGGTTAGATCTCCAGCTGGTGAGATGATATATTTAGATTGCCTGGAAGCCTTTTTACACTTGGCAGATTGTCCCTGACCGTATTAGTTCCCAGAACAACAATGGCGGATATTCATTGTTCTAGCATATCAGAGGAATACAGTAAAGGCCTTGTCAAGATTAAAGCTTCCATTCCCCATTGTAAATCCCACTGAAAGTTAAGGGTCAGTTATATATTAGTTACTGCAGTTTATGTAGTCCTGCCTCACTGATCAACTGCCCCTGCAACACTAAAGTCACTTGGCATTCATTGTTTGCAACAGCATTCAAATGAATGCAAATTTCAAATCATGTAACTGTCTTCTCATATTGTAATCACACTTTATGGGTTTGCACAGATGAGGCTGGGAGAACAGAAAATATCATTTTGTGTTGCTGTATTTCCAGTTCATCGGTGGCAACAACTAATATTCTAATTGAAATATTTAAGTTATGAGGAGGATCTCCAAGTGACTATGCTTCAAAAAAAGCGTAGACATCTAATAATCCACTGTTCAAATCAGGGTGCCCTTAAGAGCTCTGGCAGTGTTTGGTCAGCATTTTTTCAAATGTTTACAAAGACCCATTTACAGGGTTCTGAAGCATCTGAAATACCGCATGATTAGGGTTTGTGGGATCTTGTGACCTCTGATGATTTGGCCTCTGTGTTTTGTTTTCTGGTGTTATATTTGTAATACAAGATGAAGCATATCTGCTTTATCAGTCATTTACCACTTTATGGTGCCTTGCATCCCCCCACAACTCAGGGGCATCTCCACGTGCTCAAGCATCAATGAATTTTCTATCTCACAGTGAGAAAGTGAGATAACAAAGGAGCTGATATACCTGTTTAGAAACATACCAGTCGTAGACGAACATACACGTCTAATGCAACAGCAATAATCACTATAGATAAAGAACCATATATTGAACCATATATTGGCTTCTGAGAGTTTTACCCTCTTCACACTAGCTTTTTCTTCATTTTCACCTTCTGCTTATAGTACTATTGTCAATGAATGAAGGATAAAGCAGAAGACTTTGCATGCTAGTGCAGTGTTTTTCTGAATACAATCTGTAGGAAGTTTCAGCAAGCAAACTATAAATATCTTGATTTGTTTTGGCTAGCATGCAGATTTTTGCTAACATGTTAAAATTATCTGGATAAACTTCCTCGAGAGTTTTGCTAAAAAGGATTCCAGGGGACATTCAGGAAACAAGATGAGTGAGTTTGCTGTTTCTGCAGAGCTAAGTTTGTAGAACCACTAGAAGAATTAGTGCACATATAGATCAACGATACGCTTTAGAAGAATCAACATGTTTTCTGTAAGGGAAGTCACGTCTCATAAATCTCTTGGAACTTTTTGAAGGTGCAGTCAGGTATGTGGTTGATTTAGTCTGCCTGGATTTCCAGAAAGCTCTTAAGGAAATGAGGCAGACTATGCATAAAATGGGAGATAATTCCTTACATAATTAAATAGTTAATATGCAAGGGTAGGAGAAAATGCTTAATTTTAGCTGTGGAGAGAGGACATCAGCAGCATGAAGAGTTGAAATGTGGTAAGACTGATGTGATGAGATCTGTTCAGCACAGTCATAAAAAATTTGGATGATCATGAGCAGCAAGGTAAGGAAGTCTTCCATATGTATGTTAGTTCATATAGGATAGGAAGAATGAATTGCATATAACCCTTACTGAGTGACTGAAATTTCAAATGCTGGATGAAATTCAGCATATTCAGTTGTAGATAAATATTAAGTGGTGGTCATGGAAATACGCACTCACAAGCAAAATACTAACTGATGGATTCTGAGCAAATTATTATGATTCACAAATGAGATTTTGGTTGTAAATACATGGATACATCAGCTCAATAGTGATCAGAAAGCAAGGATGGTGTTGAAAGTTATCAGGAAAGAAGCAGAAGAATGATTATACCAAAATGTCACTGAATACTTCCATGGCACACCACCATCTTGAATATGGTATACAGTTCTGCTCTGTCAGCTCAGAAGGGATGTAGCAAAACTAGAAGAGGTCTAGAGAAAGCCAGCAAGGTATGGAGGAGCTTCCCTACAAAGACCTGGGCTCTCCAGTTTGGAAAAGGACTGGTAACTGAAGAGAGAGACAACTGAGTTCTACAAAATCATTGGTGGCCTAGAGGTGTTGAGTAGGGGATGGCTGTTTGATAATTCTTCCAAGACAAGAAGAGTAGGTCATTGTGCCAAATTAGAAGGAGGGAAGTTCCAAATAAAAGAAAAAGGAAGTAGCTACTCATCCAATGTACAATTAAACTGTTGCAAGAAATTACTTGCCAAGTGTGGTATGGATACTAGAAATGTGCAAGCATTCAAAAAGCAACTGAACATTCGTATAAGAGTATCCATCAAGGATTATCATACACAAATCCTATGACATCTACCTTTGGAAGCCACTGAACTGCAAACTGCTAAAGGATGGGAAAGTATTCTGGGAATATATCAAAACATGAGTCTTCTGCAACATTCCTTCCTAAGTATTAGCTGTTAGGCTGGTCCTACATTTGGTATAACCCTGTAGAACTGTTATACCATTTTCTGTCCTGGCAACCATGAGGATGTCCCCTTACAAACATTCCTCTAAGGATATCACAAAGCTCTCCCTCTTATTACTTTTTTTTTTTTTTTTCCCATTCTACATCACACTGTACAACAGAATACAAATTTAACAGCAAATTGCTGTTTTGGTTTTTTAGTGCAAAACAGATAATTTCAAAATTGTAACCTGTGTTTTCCTCAGTATACTGAAATGTCAAAAGCTCTGCTGTTCTGCTAATGCAGGGTCACTCATTAGCCACACGTTGGCTAACTGTGCAGTTGCGAACTATTTATGTATGCAGCACAAAATCTATGCACAGCAGGAGTTGTGTTAAGCTGTTCTCTAATATGTTTGGATGAGCTGCTTCTAATTAGTTATCCTTGCAAACAGAGGAAGCAAATGTGGTAAATATGGTCACGCAGGCTGTCTACCTAACAGTGCAATTAAGTCGTTGTTCAGTGGGTCTGGCTAGAAGTTGCTGTCACATGTGAAACAGAGATAGGCTATGCACACTTTTTTAAGGACAGTCCATAACCAGAACTCAGACATTCACGTGCAGACTGCTGTGTATTTTGCATCTATATTTAATCTTCATTTGTTGTACAAAATACTTGGTATCACATATTAATGTTAGAGCTGCAGCTGGATGTACTGAGTAGTAGTCTAGAGACTACCCTAAAAGGTGAGAAAGCTCTGAGCATTTCAAGGATCAACACCTCATCTAAAAGATTCAGTCAATGTAGTCTGGATCAAGCTGAGAGATCAAAAATGAACACAACTAGTGAATACTGATTAGGCAGCCCAACATGAAATATTTTCATCTGTATGGAATTTGTTGTCCTTAGTAATTTTCTTGCAACACAGTTCTTATACATACAAGGCTGTTTCTCTAGAGCCCCTGCTCATGAGAAAGCTGGCTCAGCATTACAGATATTAGTAAATGGGCCCAGTAGTCTTGTTTAAAAAGATGGTAGCCCATTTAAAGCTCTTCAGTCCATAATTTAGATAAATGCAGGTAAACAGAGAACAAATGTCTGATCTTCAGCTGGTGCTAGCCTCTCACTAGATATTGGCAACCTGGGATCTGCCCTAGTGTTAGATCTGCAGCGGCATAGCTGCAGCTTGAGTTGAATTTGCACCTGCTTGAAGCCATGCTAAGCTCCACTGGTGCCACAGAGAGCTGCAGTTTGTAACCTTGGGGGTTTTTGCTGATGCAGTTGTGCCAGATGGTGGCTATGTATAGCATGGAGAAGGCTGACGTGGCATCTGGCCTGAGCTACTAAAACCCTAAATATGCTTCACTTTAAAATAAACATCTGATATGAATAACATCTAAATTCAGGGTCTTATCCAAACACAGTATCAAATGATGGTCTAATCCTATGGCTATTCTCAATTACTGAAAATTCAGGGTACATCCTTGTCTGGGATGCTATACTGGAAAGTCTAGGATTCCTTCTGTAACCCCTGAGACTAGATAGCTCCAAGCAAAAGAGCTTTAAAATAGCAACTCTAAAATTGCCAAAGCATACTATTGCTAGCTAGCTTTACTGGAGTCTATAAAAGCAGTGATGACCTAGCTTGTGGCTTGGCATAATTTTAGAGAACATAGCAGACAATAGGTAAAACTCTGCCAACACTAATATCACTTTTCTAAGAAATGTCCGAGCAATATTTGTTCAAATCAATTATACGGGATAAATGAGTTTGCCTAATGAGTACCATTTACATGAAAGCAGCAGTGAATCAAAAATGGACTAGTAGAAGCTATGTTAAATTTAAAAAGTTCATTCTGCTAAATTCTCCCACCCCATTCAACTGAAGTTGGTGGGGTCTCCCCAGAGGAAAACAAAATAGATGTGATGTGGTGGAGAGGAAGCAAGTCTCGTGTATGCAAAACTTTCATGCCAGACTAAGTGGGTTTGGGAATTCCTATTTTCTTGAGTCAGGCTACCATAGATGGCATCCAGAAGTGCCTGTATGAAGAAATGTGGTTGTTAAAAAAGACCTGCTGATCTGTCCTTCATGTGGACCTTTGCGCATGCTCCTTCTCCTCTCCTGGACTAGAATGCCAGGCTTTGGGCTGCAGCGTATGCTGAAAGGCTTAGGTCTCATTCCTTTTTGTTTCAAACTGTTTGTGGAAAAGTATCTTGGTGTGGCATATTCTGCTTCAGAGATTTAGTCATTGTACTCTGTGATAGAGTTGCTAATGGTTTTAAGATTGCCCCTTAACAACTAGACGATATTGAAGAAGCACCTTTGTGCTCATGAACCTAAAGCAAAATGTTGTGCTATTAAATGGAGAAATGACAATATATGCACAATCCACACACAGACACACACAAGCCCAAATGCAAATGCCAATCAAAAGTAGGCATTTAAGTTCATGTTTATTCAGAGAAGTACCAACCCTGTTCCTGTTAGTTATGAACCCTCTTGTACAAACAGCTAGTTAAGGTATAAAAGGCAATGGAATATTCTGATGAAAATGTGAAATTTGGAGGAATTGAACTGCTCTCTAAAGACTTTTTCTTTGTAGGGGTTTAGTGTAATGCACACAACTTTCATTATAAATCTGAGAAGACAAATTTTGCTTCCTTGTCTGCTTTCTTAGCTAATGGCTTCCTGCCAGTGCTCATGGTATTTCTAACATATTTAAAATACCAATTATCTGAAGTAATGATGACCCTCTGCCCTTCTAAAACTTTTAGCTTTGCACATAGGGAGTGAAGTTAAAAAGCAGATGGTGAAACTGGGAAACTGAATGCTGCTGCTTACCTGACTATGTTATCTAACTCTGCTCTCAGTGCTTTCTTCTGATTTTCTTTTTTCTTTTTTTCATGGAATTCATCTGGAGTCTGTGTTTTTGCTTAAAGTGGAAACCTAGAGAGCTGTAAATCAAAATAGTCCATGTTTTCTTAAAACATAAACAGTATACAGTGTACTCCAGTTCCTGCTGGAAGTCTCTTAAGTTAACAAGCCATTTCAGTCATTCATTATAACAGCTTGAGGGAAGTGTATGGCCTGCACAGTCCTTCCGTTTTCCTGCAGAGTCATTCATCTTTTACAATCGAGTTTTTGGCACCCAGGACACTTCTACTCAAATAAACCTGTTTTCTAGGAAAACATTTCTGCAGTACCAGATTCACCTTTCAGTTGATGGTCTTCAAAACCATGTTCCTACTTGCTGTGTTTATCTACTGGAACTATCCAGTGTAAATTAACATGGGATTAAGGACTTAAATAAACACTTCTTCATGTGTAAAATGGCTTTAGGTACATGGGTCTGAGATCACTTCACACTTACCTGGCTGAGCATTCCCACATTTCTATCTGTGTCTGGAAACAAATTGGCATGAGAATAAGAGGATGTGAGAAGCACTGGAATAAGATGAGATCAATCCTAATGACCTTGCTAATCTACTTAGTTCACTGTGGGTCTCAAACACTGACAGATCACTTAACTGAGGAACCTGTACGCCGCCAAGCAGTGTAGCTGAAAGCTCAGATCTGGGCCTGTAATCAGTCACACACACACTGTACTGAAGATCACCCTGTATACATCTCAGAATAGTGCACTTTTTTCCTTCCCAGTGAACAAAATATTGACTGCTTCAGCCTTTTGTATTAAGGACAAAACTAAAATTGTCCAGTAGGAGAAACTGGGGATGACAAAGGGACATGAAGTATTTAAAGAGGAGTACTTAAACTTCTGAGGAATGCTGTTTCCAGATGAGGTGAACTGTCATCCCTCCCCTTACCACATTCATGCAGGAGATTTGTTCACCCACTGTACCTACTTAAGGACTGGGTCTGTCAATACTCACTGCATAAGAAAGCACAGAAAATCAAATGGAGTGTTGTGGCTTCCAGTTCACGAGGTCTTTCTTTCTTTTCCAAAATAACTTCCTGTTTTTCTTTCTGTAGTGTCTAAAGGCTTGATGCCCTGGAGATAATATTTTAGCATTTCAACATGAGCAATAAGTAACTTTTTTAAAGCCAGCTAAGAGATAAAGAACAGGAACTCCTGAGTGTTTGTTCCCTCCCTGTTCTCTCTTGGGGTAACTGAACTCATAGATATTGACAAATTCAGTGATTATTTTTTTTACCACTTTCAGTCGAAACTTTTTTCTTTAGAGCTTTTCCTAGTTCATCCAAGACTAATTTTCCCTGACATTCACTATTCTCACTCCAGAGGCATTGTAATACCCAACTGAAAGGTCACTGGGGCACTGTGGCTCAGGTTGACTCTGTCTCCTAATATTGATGAATATGCTATTCTAACAGTCTCATTCCAGTGCAATAAACCTGAAGAAAATAGAACAAAAATAGTCAGGAACAACATCAGAAAATGGTTGGTATGAATCCTGACACTAAACAAATATTTCCAGTTACTCTTGTTGAAATTTTGGATGCAAGTCTTGTTACAGTGGAGTTCTTTTATATGTGATATAGGCAGTGATTAAGTTCTGTAGACTTAAATTCACTGAACAGACTGAATTAACACTTCTCATTCTTGGCCATGGCTTTCAGACTTCAAATCATGCATGTACGTCTCACTTTCCAAGTCAAAATTCCATTTTCAAAAGTGTTCAAACAGGTCTGCCAGTAGCACACTCCAAAGTAATATAATCTTACTTGTTAGGGTTTTGTCCTCTTGGTTGTAATATCTCAATATTTAGTGTTCATTTTTAATATACCATGATGCTATTGATATAGAGCAGGATCTGTATTCCAAGGTAAGCCACTTTTAACACTGCTAAATGCAAAATCAAACATATTTTTTCTCTTTCTGATGCTTTCATATCTTTTTTTTTTTTGTAAATTTTCCTTGCCTTCATCATAAAAATATCACGTGTTTAAGTATGGGATAACTCAAAAAGAACAACTAAGAGATAACAAACTGTTATCCCAGCTACTGAGATTTTATCGCACTTTTAATTGCATTGTGATGTTCTTTATGTTCTTTCTTTAAGAAAATGTAGATAAAATTAACAGTACCAAAAATATATGTCAGATACCACCATTATGATTCAATAAGCTTTTGGACTGTATGAATAGTAAAACTTACTATACACTGCAGATGGCTTTGTGCTAAGTGTGTCACATCAAATTTCGTTACTTCAATTTGCAAGGATACCTCTTACTGAAATAAACTTTTTCTGTAATCTTCATTTTAAAGATGAAGCGATTGATCTTACATTATTCCTAAGCACTTAAGTGCTTGCTTTTCCTTGTTAGCCACCTAAATCCTTACTTAGACTCCAGTTGCGTACTCAAGATATTGAAAAAGATCTTGTCCTGCTATCTTGAGGTCATAGCTTTTCCATCTTCCATTGCTGTTTTCAGCCATTCATCCACATTATTGTCCAACATATACTGTCTGACTTGTTCTGATGTGACATTCACTCACTTGTCCAGCAACTTTGATTTCCTTTTGCTCCCTCATGACCCTTCATTATTACAGGCTTTCATTATCCATTCCAATTCATCTGCCTGGGAACTAATCTTCTTTACAACCATAACCACTGTTTCTCTAATACAAGCTGATCTATTATCATAACTGAAATGTTACTCAAACCTACCAGCCTTATTTCTACTACTGCGCATTAAGTCTGACACAGTGCCAGCTGGCAGTGGACGGGAAAGCCCAATTACTTCACTGAGCTTCTGAGTGAGCCTGGAAAATGGTGATTTGCTCACATATTAAAACTCCTTGTATTCAAGTAAGAATAACAGTAGCCCTTGTGTTCTATGACACTTAGTGTTTTGTACCGCAGAAGTCACGAATTATTTCTCATACTAGTTTGGTTACTGCTGACTACTGAAAAAAAAAAAAAAANNNNAAAAAAAAAAAAAAAAAAAGGGAAGATTTTTATCACTGGATTTGATCAAATCTGCTTTGGGCCTTTTCAAGCTGTCACCTTCTTGGGGGGAAGAAGCCTTAGAAATAATAGCGGTTTTGGTTTAGGTTCCTCTTCTTGAAACAAATAACAATACTGCTTTCCCCACGTTCAAAGTAGCTGGATCCTACTCTTAAACTTATGGAATTAACAGGGCTTAATTAATGTGGGACTGTAGCAGGCACCAAAGCAAAAGGTGATCAGAGGGGTGAGGAGCACATGCTACCCTGCATTCAGTATATGCTCATGACTTCTTCCTCTGTCTCCTGACAACACATGGGCCACAGTATCATGACTCGCACCCCAACTTCATGCAGGTGTAACAGAAGCAGAGCTGGGTGGACGGGCTGTATTTAGATTTGAATGCAACAAAAGATCATAGGATAACTTGAGTTGGAGGGACCTCAGGAGGTCTGTAGTTCAACCTCTTGCTAAGAACAGGGTCAGCTGTGAGATCAGCCAAGGTTGTACAGGGCTTTGTCCAGCCTGGTCTTGAAACTCTCCTGTACAGCCTCTCTGGGCAACCTGTTCCAGTGCTTGACTGTTCTCAGAATGAAAACCTTTTTCCTTTTTCCAGTACTTTTTCCTTTTCTAGTCTGAACCTCTCTTGTTTCAACTTATGTCCGTTGTGTCGTGGCCTCCCACACTTTGCTGTTAAGAACCTCGCCCCATTTGCTTGCAGATACAGGTGGGCTGCTGCTAGGTCCCCCTGAAGCCAACTCTTCTCCAGGCTGAACAAGCCCTGGTCTCTCAGCCTCCCCTCACAAGGCAAGTGCTCCAGGCCCTGAGCAGCTTGGGGTGCTCCACTGAACTCTCTCTGTTTTTTTTTTTTGACGTCATTCTTCTATTGGGAAGCCAAAACTGGATGAGGTATTTGAGATGTGGTCTAAGACACGTTGACTACAGAAGAACAAACCTTTTTCTGGATATCCTGGCTGTGTGCGGGTGAAAAACTTCTCAGGGCACACAGCTGGCTTGTGCCCAGGTTGTGTCTGCCCAGGCCCCCAGCTCCCTGCCTGAGGAGCTGCTCCCAGCCTGTGCCCTTGCACCCTTGCTTCCTGCCCAGGGGCAGCACTTGGTGTTTGTCCTTGATGAATTTCCAGAGAATTGTGCTGGCCCACTCCTCCAGCCTGGCTATGTCCTGTTGGATGGCAGCACTACCCACGAGTGGATCAGCAATTTTCCTGCAATTTGGTGTCATTTACAAACTTGATGAGAATGCAGTCAGGTCATTGCTAAAGATACTGAGCAGGACAGGATGCAGGATATGCCCCATGGTACGCCGTTTGTTACTGGCTTATAGGTAAAGTACAACGCATTTTAGCCCCTACTCTTAGAGCCTAGTGAATGAGTTTTTAACCCATCTGGCTGTCCATCCATCCAAACTGTAACTTCCTAACTTGGATACAAGAATATTGTGCATGACTGTGTTGAAAGCCTTGCTGAAGTCAACGTAAATGACATGCAGTGCTCTCCCGTCACTGAGAAACTGAGATCCTGATGACAGGAGGTAATCAGGTGGGTCAGGAATAATTTATCCTTGAGAAATCCATGTTCCATGATTTCCCCAGGGACCACCAAAGTGAGATCAATCAGCCTGTAGTTCTTCAGCTGGATCTTCTGGCCTTCTTTTGAAGATGGCTATGACTTTTGCTTTTCTTTAGTCACAAGGCAAATCCTCTGGGTCTACAGGGGTATAGGTCTGGATAGACCTTGAGAGGGAGGTCTTGCCAGGTAGTGTCCTTGCTCTGTTTTCCCTTCAGACACTTTGTTTGGATGAACAAAGTTCGTTTGGAACAGAAAACAGTGAGTTGCTTTGGATTTCCCTTTTTAACACAATGGTAAACTTCCATCACAAGGAGAGGAAACTGAAATTCTGCTGCTGTCAGCACAGACAGCACAGATTGAATGATGTCCTTTGTGTGTGGTCCAGCATGCACTGATGGGTAAAATTTCCGCTGTAGAACTGGGAAAAGTAATGGTTATGATGCTGGGCTGGGGTGTCACCACGTTACACTGGGCACCCAAATTTCCCATTTTTCTGCAAAACTTTTGCATCAAACTGAAAAAACTTCAGCAAATTTCTCCTGTGACCTTTACAGAAAAAAAAAAAAAAGGCTCTAAATTTTCCCTCTGTTTATTTATATTTGAACACAACACTTTTGGTCAGAGCATATGGCAGTGTTTTTTCACACTTGCATAATTCAAAAATGGCTCAACAGATTTTACTCAGACTTCCAACATAATCACTTTTGGGCTGAGGTCGAGTGTGGAAAATTGAAGCCAAAAGGAATGTGAATTATGAGCAATGGGGAAAGGGACAGGAAGGCAGGAGGGCAGCTGGATTTCTAACTACATAATTCTAACTGCATCATGAAGAGCCCCACAACTTCAACGGCTCTCCTGGTCTAATTTCAGACAAATGAAGACCACATATTTGTATAGGTAACACGGGAAGGACTTTCCAAAGTTGCAAGGGGAAGTAGCTGCAAACATCAGAACATCAGACCATGTCTTGTTTACGTGCAATCGGCCACTAAGGGGAAGGGAAGGGCAAAATGAAATCTGTTGAGCAGGTTGACTAAACAAATAGATGCAGAAAGTTCACATGATTCATGAATTGGAGGAAACGGTACCATCTAGCTAACTCAGTATGTAGCAAGGTCTACTGAAAAAGGAGTGTTGAGGGTGCTCTCTTGTATGTGTTAGCTCAGTGACAAGACCATGAGACAGTGACACAGCTGACGCTATATGGACACGAAAATTTACCCTACTAAATAGCAGATGTATTTGTGAGAAGAAATAACTAAGGGAGAGGGAAAGCCACCTTTTCTGAGAGGGTTTCAGTGGAGGCTGAAGCATGCTTCTTAACAAATATTCTGGGTTTCCTGTGCGAGGAAAGAAGACAGTGTGAACACAGCTAAACAGGTATTGTGACAACAAAGCAAGCAGTAATGCGCCTTCATAGAAACTGCTGCCCTCTGTTTCTGTGGTGGTCACTTTATCCATGCCTAGCAGGGAATACCTGGTGATGTGTATATTATTGCCGATAACTAAAACCAGCTGTCTTCCCCTTCTGCGTCAGTAAGCCTCAGACTCACTGTTGCTCAAAAAAGCTCCTTGTCAGCTGTCTATATGCATTTGAAGGACAGCCTTTGCCAAACCTGAGCATTTTCTGAAGTCGTACTGGCAGGCAGCCTGAGACAACAGCTTGGCTAAGTGTGATGCGCTCAGTTTTCTGTTCAGGTCTCAGAGACAATTCAGGGTGGATTTTCACATTGAACTCTATGGGGGTCTTACCACTTCCAAAGAAACTTTTGGGAAATTCATCCTTTCAGCTAATACAAACAAAAATCCTCAGCGCTTTTTATGTATAGACACAAATGAAAATGTTGTTCTAAACAAAAACACAAGATCCTACTGACTTAATCTAGTGAGATTGCTGTAAAAATGGAACTTGTGCTAGCATTCAGCTAAATCCAGAGGGCTGCTTTTAACAACAAGGAGGCAGGAACTTCAGTTTACCCAACTACTGGCTCAGAGGAAACTGTAAAAAAAAAAAACCAACAAAAAAACAACACAAAACCAGCACAAATGCCCAGGTCAGGAAAAAAGGGATGAAAAAAGAAATAATTTCTGCCTAAGCTCAGTGAGGTATTCTCTAGTGCTCGGTCTTGAAGGCTCCTCATTGAAAAATATAGGTGGTTAATTTAGCATATGATCCAGGGGAAATTCTAGTTTCCTGTAGACTAAACATTTAAATATATTTCTGAAACATTGCAGTGACTTTTAATTAGTGAAATTTTATATAAGCTTTACTATATAAATACACATTAATGAAATACATATGCACATAAGCATAACGAAATTCAAAGAATGTCTTCTCTTGAAACAAAATACTTCTTTCAAGCTCAACAAAAATTGAATCATCTATTTCCATTTTGAAAAGAGCTTTTCATAAAAAACAAACAAACAAACAATCAAACACAACAAAAAAAAACAGAAGAAGAAGAAAAAAAAATTATTCAACTCTTTCCAGATAAAATGTATTTTCAAATGTGAGGACAGGAATCGATGTATAAAAATGCCAAAATTTGTTTCGACTTCTGTGCAGTGAAGGCATTACTAGTAAAATAACGTGCGAGACGCAGAGAAAAAAGTATCATTTGTCAATTTGAAACAAGAATGTTCCTGAAAAATTATTTATTCCCTTTTCACAATGTGGCTTCCAACTTCCTTTACACCTGCACCTTCTGAGGATACATTAATGACGGAGAAGTCAGAGGAAATGGTTAGAGCTACTGCATCTGTTCTGGTCCAAGGCTCTATCAGTTTGGAATTGCCACGGTCCAGAAGCAGCTTGAATGCAAAAAGAGACCTGGTCCATGTACGTACCAGAGAGAGCAGCTGTGCTGTCATCTGCTCCATCATTCCATAATGCTTGAAGAGATTCTCAGTTTAACAATGGTAGCATTTGTGCAAGCAATTACTGATGCATTGTCACCATATTCTGTCTTGTCTAGGTTGTTTCCTATTATACCTCATTCCCCTGAAACTGAATAGCCTAATGCTTGTATATTACTGCAGTTAAGCCCACTATATTTTCTTGAGAAAATAAATCCACCCAGAGCTTGATGAGAATTCCACATGCAGTTACATTGTTTTGATGATAGAGACGTATAAATACATACTTCTTGCACACTGCAAGTAAAACCTCCTTCTCTCCTAGACTGGGAAGAGAAAACACAGAAAAGTCAAACTCTGTTGTTAGACTTCCAAAGTTAAGAAGAAAATACTATAATTGGGCTTCTTATATGCTGAAGACAACTTAAGACCAGCTTGATTGAATGCCCATCATGTTCTCTGTCTTTGAGCTTGTGAAGGATTTTAAGTAATTACGTCTGCTGTCCTGCAAGAAGCATGGCTTACTACTTCTCTGGCCCTTTTGGATTAAGATTTCACGAATGCCAAGCTCCTTAGAGCCTGTTTTTTTCCACTGGAAGGAATTCAGGGCTCTAAAGTTTCACTGCCCTTCTACAAATAGACCATACACAACCTGCAGTAACTTGTTCATTTTTATTTTCATGATTTCCTAAGAAATCATAACATCTAAAGTCCAATTTACTACTTGCTTGCTTTGAAGGACCGTTGTTGAACATGCATCGTATACAAAAATCCAACACCACATTTCCAAGAACAAGTATTTCCAAAGAAGCATGGAATTTTCCTGGAATTACCAGTGACTCAACAGGTCTGCAACTTTGGCTGATGTAAATTAACACAGCGGTAATAAATGAGGTTATGCCATCTACATCAGCTGAAGATGTATCACACTGCACAGCAATGTGAAATTTGATGAAGAAATACCCATTTTATGTTTTCACTAATGGATCATATGCTCTACTACTGACATACTTTAGTTATTGTTTCCTTTGTGAGTCTGCTTGAAAAGCTGTAGTGTTTGTGGGCCACAAACAGAAGACCAAAAGACTGAAGCAGTTCTCTGCTAGCTACTTAGTAGATGACTATGAGCCAGACATGAAGACTTTTCAAGAAATGTGCTTTAAAATCATGAGGGTTTCCAACCTGAAAACAATGATGTTCTGGACCAAGCCTCCTTCCAGAAATTAAACAGTAAGTTACAAAATAGGCTGGTTCTCAAGCATTTTGGAATGACAACAGTTCAAGATTTTTGTGGTGAAAGCATAACCTTTGAAACTGTTATTTCACAAACAAATGGCAAGCTCTGTCCTTTTTCACACAAACACAAGATTTGATTGCATCTGTAAAAACTGCCCCCAAAGCATTTCCTTTGGCTGATGTGGAATGCTGACTACTCATCAAATTAGAAACAGAAAGAAATTTTTTGGCCCTATGAACTTCTGAAGCTTTGGGGACTAACAGCTGCTTATCTTGTGAACAGTATTTCCTGTTAGTATCCTTCCAGCCTATCTGTTCACCAGAAGCACAACGAATGTCAACAAAAATAACACACTACGTTCCAATTTTTAAAGACAATTGAGAAATTTCAGATGTTTTACACTTCCCAAATAGGCTCCTGTTCTATTAATGAATGTACTACTATGGTCTTGTTCAGATCTCATTTAGTTCTGGTGACCATTAGCTGAAGTAAAATTATGAAGACATTGAGGGCCTCATTATGAACACCATGTTCCTGTAATGTACAATGCACGTCCAATAGCAGTACTAGCAATCATTTTAGGAACAATTAAGTACATTTTATTGTAAAAAATGGCCCTTTTCTTGCTATGACAGTCTGAGCAAATCTGTTGTTCTAACTCACTTCCGGTTAGCTAATACGCAGTGATTTTGGCTGACAAAATGAGATGTCTTCCATTCTCTCTCCTCTGTGAGAAGCTGCCCTGCCCTATCTCCCTCAGCAATTCCAGCTGTAGTGTCAGCGGAGGATCTGTGGAGTAATCCAACCTTGGAAGCAGATGCAGCAAATGTTCTGTGGGCAATAACCCTGATCCTACAAACTATGCTCTACAGCTTTCATTTGACCAAGAAATACAAGACAGGAACTGTTATTTAGTTCCTGTGTGTGGAAGATCGGATAGGCAGGACAATAATTTTCCAGGAGTCCCACTGCAAGATAAGGTAGGGTGAGACTGGGCATAAAAAGAGCCCAGGACAGACAGACAATATTCATGTCTGCACCTTCTGTAGTCATCCCAAAACTGGGAATTAGAATTAGCTATCAGATCCTGCACTAGGAGCATAGGTCCACTGCTCATCCCAGCAGGCAGCTTGCAATGTTTGAATTACATGAGAGCTGGTTTTGGCCCCACTTGCCTGAGTCCAGAATAGAAAAAGAAAAAAAAAAAAGAAAAAAGGATCAGATTCAAGCAGGGAAATTTAGAATCAGCAGCTGATATTTTCATAGGGCCTAAGGATAAACATGCTACCTCTTCAAAGACTCACAGTGCAAATAGTTGTAATGAGTCATTCCCCTCCCAGTCAAAAATGGTCCTGATGAGATTTATCTTGATTTCTGGTTTGGTAAATGAGCAGAAGCATGTTGCCTTCTGGTAATGCCATTTCTAGCAAGGCCTGCTGCACAGAAGTGCACTGATCTGCTCTCTCCAAGTGTACTTGTCACAAGATTAGATCGTTTGTGCGGCTTTCCATTGGAGTGGGACACACAGGTGCAGCAAACAGTGCTGCTCTGCTTATTCCCAGAGAGGTAACCTGAAAGCGATGTCCGCATTCTCAGAAGGGGGACCAAACAGATGACAAATCATTTATTTTGCTTAAGACACTACTGGAGAGCGTTCACACGCTACAGAAAGCCAAGAGTGTAACAAAACCACCCACCATCCAGGACTTGGAACTACGTTGCCCTGCTTTGACAGCACTGGGTGGTATTTTTAGCACGGAAGTTTGTGCTGCTCAGTGATCCCACCCAAAAGGCAGGAGTCAATTGGGAAGCCATGAGAATTATGCACCGCAGAGCTCCACAGTGTTTGAAGGAAGTGATCCTCCTTCCGGCCTTGACAGATTAACAATACCAGGAGAAATGGTTTTGTGCAAGAAAACAGGGAGCTCTGTGAGCAATCGGAGTTGCTGTAACAAGTGGAAGCTTGTTCTCCAGATCCCTGTAGCTGATATTCCATGTCTACCGCACACATTATGCTGCATGTGCACACAGCAACTGCAAAGCATGCGTGTAGTAAACTCAGAGCATCCAACATCTGTGCAGCACATCTGGCCTCATTTATGTGAAATGTTGACTTGCTATGTACATGTGCCACAAGAAAGACGTTCTTAATGTGCCCCTAGTAGCTCTTTGCCTCATGATTCCTCTCTACCTAAAGATGTAGACAGTGTCCAAAGTTTTTCCTAAAACCAAGGCATTCATAATGCTCATGCAAGCACTTTCTAATATCCCTGAGGTGCAAGCTCACGTTGCAATCTTTCCCTAGAGAGGAGCAAAAATGGAATCCCTCTAGAAAAACAGGTCATTTCTTTAATGCACGCATGCAAATTTTTGATATAAGATCTCTGTCACTGTTGGATGAAGCCACCCAATATGTTCAAATCTGTGGAGGTGGTGGGGGAAAGAATTTCAGATCTTGCATTTTTGCCTTTCCCACTTGCAAATGCTGCGTTTTCCATACAAACCTTAAGGTGTGTAGAGCATCAACAGTGGCACTGTCGGTGTTGCCCTGTACCCTGGAGTCCAGAAAGCTCTTTTTATTGTCCCAGTATGAATTCTCGGGCTTTCCAGTGAATAGCAAGTACAGAAAGCATGTATTCTCCATAGTTCTCATTCACTCTAAGATTGAAACAGTAATTCCAAAGTCATCTAAAATGCATTTTCACTGACATAAGTGATTCTTACTTTTTCAGGGAAAATGTGCTTATCCACACTTATATTTGTACCTTTTATGTAAGGATGCTGCTTTCTTATTTGTGGTGGTAAGGAAACTGGACAGCGTTCAAGGTTATGTCATTGCAAATTCAAGAGGGATCCACAAGCCACATACAGTTTGACTTACAGTTTATTGCATGAAATAAAAGTATAATTTCCCTGTTTGTAGCTGAAATGTACTTCAAACTAGCTGCTTTTGAAATATAACAAAATCCACATGAGTACTAACCTGAAAGTGGCTCAAGTGGCTCTGGATTCCCACTCAGAAGCTTTACAGTCCAAAACTGCTAAGCTCCCCACATGAAGGGGGAGAGTCAGTGCTTCCAAAGGATGTTTTTCCCTTATTGAGTGCGTAGCAGTGTCTTGGGTTATGAAGAACTGTTTCATTTTGTTCATTAGCATTTCAAAAGCATTTAGCTTGGCTGAAGCTCTATAGAAGATTGCTGTGAACTGTATTGCTGCATGTATATAGGCACTACTGAATACAATAGGAAATTGGATATATTTACATTTTTATTAGAGTTTTCTGAGTTAAAGGAATGTGCTAACTACTTTGAAGTTGACAGTAAGTTCTCTTTCTGCTTTCCCTCAGCCTCCTCACACTCCTGTGTGTCGTATAACAGTAGTATTACAGTGCAGGCGAAGTCATGGCTGTTCTAAACCATACATGTATTTTCCATGGGAGCAAATGCATGTGTAAGCAGAAAATTGAATCTGGGGCTTGTCTGCTGGCTCGTTTCACACCCTTCTCTGTGCTTGCAAGCCATGTCACAGGGAACAGCTACATTGCCCCTTTCGAATCACAACTTCATCTGCCCTCTTTACAGAAGGGTAAGGAGAAGAGGTCTTAGATTTCTTTTTCCTCCAAAATATGAAACAATATTTAACACAGCACGTTCCGCATGGCATGTGAAAACGAAGCGTGTAAGCTAGCTATAAATGAGTGAGGGTCTTGGATTCTCCTCTCGTATAACATGAATTCTTGGTGAACAGGGACTGAAGTCTGTGGTCAGGAATGAGTAAAGGCCGTTTAGTTAAGAACAAGAAGGGAAGAAGAGGAGCAGGACGCATGAAGAATCTGAATGCCCGGTGCTGAGGGACATGCTCATTGAGCAAGTTTCTGGGTCAAGATCAGATGTGGAGGTACACTGAGGCTACGTCTGTAAGGGCTGCCTAACCAAGAGGACACAGTAGATAAGCCTTTCTACAAAGAACTAGTAAAGGTCTTCTAGTTTTAGGCTCTCATCCTCATGTGGTTTTCAACCCTCTAGACATTGACAACACGGCATTTTGCAAGAAGTCCAGGAAAACCCTGGATCCTAACACAGAAATGTTACAGGGTTGCCCATAGGTAATGCTCTACTGCTCACAGTGAAGTGCTAGTGGAAAATGTAGTCACAGTTGGCAGCTTGGTTTGCAGTAACCACAGGATGAATGAACTCAGCATCTAATGGATGGCTGGGAAAGAAAGCAGCAGGGTTAGGACTCTGGATTTCAGGAGAGCAGACTTTGGCTTATTTTTAGGGAATTGCTAGGCAGAGTGCCCTGGGAAGCAGCCATGAAGGGGAAGGGTGCCCAGGAAAGCTGGCTAATTTTTAAAGAAAAACTTTCTGAGAGCTCAGGAACAAACCATCCTGTTGTGCAGGAAGACTGGGAATTTTGGCAGAAGGTCTGCTTGGCTAAGCCAGGAGCTTGTCAATGAACTAAAACATACTAAAAAAAAAAAAAAAAGAGAGCGTACAAGAAGTGGAAACAAAGGGAGGCAATGAAAGAGCAGTATAACAATATTGCTCAGCAATGCATAAGGACAAATGCTGTATGGATGAAAACAGGACGGTCAAAACATAAGGTGGAGCAGGAGCTAAAAGTGCCTAGGGACACAGAGGGTATACGCTAGCTGGAAAAGGAAGTTCAGAAAAAATGTAGGTTAGCTGGATGAATGAGACAATCTAGTAACAAATATGGCAATGGCTGAAGTACTCAAGTTATTTTTTTTCTTCATTCTTCACAGACAAAACCTGCTCCCAGAACTCTGTGTGGACCAGCACATACCGGGAAGAAAGCAGGTGTAGCAACAGTTTAGGGACTACCTAGCAAAGCTGGAAATATTCAGTCCATGGGAGGAGATGGGTGCTGACAGAGCTAGCTGATGTGACTGTGTCACCTCCATGAAAAATAATGACAATCGGGAGAGGCTGCAGAGGATCATGTCCTCTAGATATCTGCAAACGCCCAGAGGACAAGAAGATAATGAGAACTATTCATCACAGACATCCAAAGAGCAAACCATCCTTGGCTAAAGAGATTACCTTCTCCAGCAAAATGAATTGCTATGTAGGCAAGGGAAGAGTGGTGGGTCTAACATACCTTGATTTTAGTAAAGCATTTGACACCACTTCCTATCCTATCCCAAAGTTCGCTGAGAAGCTGAGGAAGTTTGGGCTTGAAGAGTGGGCATAACTGGGGCTCAAAAGGTAGAAAGCGATGGCTTGAGAATAGGAAGTGGAGTCTCAGAGATCAGCACTACAGTCCATATTATCTGGTGTTTCATCCACAGTCTTGATGATGAGGCAGCACAAATTTGTGGATGATACTAAATTAGGCAGAAGAACCAACACGACAATAGCAGAACTTCCGTTCACAGCGAGCGGAGAAACTCAGGGAGTGGGGCAACAGAAAACTCACGGGACTCAGTAGGAAGAAGCGCAGCTGAGGCGGAACAACCCCATGCATCAGAACTGGCTGGGAAGTGGCTGGCAGAGCAGCAGCCCCACTGAAAACGACCCAGGTGCTACAGTGGATGCCAAGTCGAACGTGGGCCAGCTGTGTGCTCCCGTCCGGAATAAAGTAAACCTCTCCTGGTTACTGTAGGGGTAATGTGCCCAGCAGGTTGAGGTAGGTTATTATTTGTTTTAACCTGCTGCTGAGGGACCATAGTGGGCTCCTGTGTCTGCTTTCAGGAACTTCCCCATCCCTCCACCCTTGAGAAAGGATGTTAAAACCTGGACAGGGTCCTGTGGAAAGCTGTTGAGATGGCCAGAGACACAGAGCACACGAGCTATGAGGAGAAGCTGAGGGAGCACGGTTTACTTAATCTGGCAAAGAAGAGGCTAAGGGGAGATTGAATAGCAGCCTGTGGCTACACAAAGGAAAGTTACAAAGATGACAAAGGCAGACTTCTCTTCAGAGTACCAAATAAAAAGCAGACAAGGGTAATGGGCATAAGTCGTGACTTGGACACAGTCACAACTTACTTCCTAATTAGACAGTAGGAAAACATTTTTACCAAGAAGGTAGTACAGTACTGCAAGAAGGTACAAAAGATGCTATAGAGTTTCCATCCTCAGAAGTTTTCAAGACTCAGCCAGATAAAGCCATGATGGGCCTAATTGAGTGTTAATGATTGTCTAGTTTTAAGCAGAAAATCGGACTACAGACCACCCAAAGTGCCCTCAAAAGGGCATTTGTAGTATGCTGTGAAACTGTCTCTAGTCTAAGCTGAAAACTTGCTTGTCAAGTTTATTTTGCACATGTGGTGTACATCAGGTAAGGATATACAACTCAGATTGTCAAGGAAAACTTCTGGTTAATGACTTCATTTCAGTTTATGGTCTATTTTCCCCCTCTATCTCAAAGCAGATATTTTTTAGAGTTGTTTGGAAAGGAAAGAAAATTTTATATTCAGACACTACGTTTTGAAAGGTCTGGGTAACCAATAAAATTGGTTTGCATGTAAATCCAGAAACTGATAATTAGGCAATTGCATGGAAGGCAACCACAAACTGCTAATGTTTATTTTTTGTTTACAATATCAAGTCTAACGTACTCTGGCTCACAATAAAAATGGTCTAGTTCAGCCTCTTTCTTATAATGGGGAGGGAGCTTGCAGTATATTCTTCCCAAGTTTGCTTTCAACAGAACTACCCTGTGGTGGACTCAACATTCCTGTTATTTACTGATTAGCAGAGGTAAATCTTGTTCCAGCTCTTTTGGGTACGAGAAGGCTGAAAGAAATGGAGGTAAATCTTGTGTCTTTCATTTATCCCATAGTACCAGGAACGAGCTGTACCAGCTTAAAGCGTCTTTGCAGTTTCTGTTGAAACCAGCTTTGCAAATATGGATGCTTACAGGAAACAGGAGCAGAAGACAGCTGTCCCTCAAGCTTCCCATTTCTTTATCTGGTTGGGGCATCTAGTGGCTCTTGTGACTAAATTTCTGCGTGGCTCTGAAATAAATTGCTGGCTACAGGTTAGTTCCTCCATAAGAAGAGCCTACGCTGTAACTGGTAATTTTGGCAAAGGTTTTCAAAATTATACTACAGTAAAGGTGAGCATGTGCTTGCTTCTACAGATAGAAGAAAGTGTCTGAGAAGGCAACATGGGGAAGTTTATGCTTTTGCCCCTCAATACTGCCTATGATCTGTGCTCAGAGGCTTAATTATTCACGTCAGAATATACAGTAACTTTTGCTTAAAAACTGTCTTTTTAAAAAAGTACATATAAAGAAAGAAGGCAACAGGAGTTGCTTTAAGTTATGTTTCTAACTTCTACAAACAAAAGAAAGAGACATTGAGTAGAAGTGGCAGAACCGGAAAACCAGATGTAGACTGTAGACTGAACAAGACTGCAGCTTCACACCACATACATGGCTAAGCATCTTACTCATTACTGCAAATTCACCATGAAATTCTCAAAACTAAGCCTATCACATCTGTTGCGGAAAAGTGCATTTACTCAGAAGATGACTGCCCTAACATGCTCTGTTCAGCTTTTCTTTCCAAATGCACCAGTAAGGATATTTATTTTTGGTATTGATCGTTTCCATGCCAAAACCTGGGCATAGGTAAGCTTCTTCCTGAACTCATAGCACCCCTAGCCTCCTTCTCTTTCTGCAAGGAGGAAGTTATCTGCTCTAGGTGTAGTTCTGGTACCTGTAGTCCTCCCTGATGCATAATTCTGGGTATGCTGGCTGTCGGGATGGTGCCTGAGTGCTCTGCCAGCTACAGCAGCATTAGCTACCCAAGCAACAGAGGGCAACAGCACTCAGATAATCTAGACTTCTTGTCTCCTAGGCTCTTTCACTCCCGCTACATGGAGTTGGTTCATCCTTATGCTTTTTGCGATCCTTACACTGTAGCAGGAGCCTAGCCAGAACCATGATCTTACCAATCTATTTGACTTGGCTAAGACCTACGATGCAGAGGTGTCTGAGCTTTAGAAGTTTCTGCCCTTGTTGCAAAGACCTAACATTGCAACACGACAAAACACATAGATGGAAATCACACAACAGACCAAAAAGCAAGGAGACTGTGGCAATTCTGTGTTTTGATTATGACTTGATTTTACTTACATTACGAATTTCTGCAGATCCCTTACAGCCCCTTTGCACTACTGTAGCTCTCCTGAGTACTTCAGCCTCCCTGGCTAAGAAGCTAAAGGGATGGTATGTAAGGGAAGGAAGGGGAGAGGATGGGCGGGGAGAGTACACAGAAGACCTGAAGCTTCTCTTAAACTCTAAACAATTCTTCATTCAGCTAACTGGCAACTGCTTTGTACTATGCCGTTGCCCAGTTTACTTTCTCAGAACAACAAAATAGCTCTTTGAAAGTCCTTCTGCTAATGTGGTGGCTACCACATTTGGAACAAAAGCTGTCTAATGATTTCTCTTGTAATCTTTGCATATTAATATCTCAGTCTCAGGCTTATGGAGCTCATGGAATTCAGGATACATTTACTAAACCCTGACTTATCTTCAGGTGTGGTATTAGTAGTGTTTTCCAGAGAGGTGAATTAAAACACACAGGTTTGCTTGAGACTATAGAACAGATATGGTCAGTACAAGACAGTATCTATGAACTTCATTGATTGGCAGTAAACCCATACACCTCTTGTCCTGTAGGACAACACATTCAGGAAGCCTTGGCTGTAAGATCACACCATGGCCTGCTGCTGGTCACAGCTCTTCTGTAGGATGCACGAGACTTTGACTCTCTTGGAAACTGTCATGCTCCAGAAAGACTCGGAAACTACTTTTTGAGAGAGAGTTATATTTTTTCCAGTCAAATAGGCAGCTTGTCCTGTGAGCTTTGTGTCAGACCTACCAGCAGTGGGGCCTCTTCCAGTGATTTTGATGTGAAAAGATTACGTCTGGCTAATCCCATCGGAAAGTTCTTTCTCAGCTTTTTAACTCACTAAATAGAAACTGGAGGTGCTATTTTCACAGACGGGTGTTGTTACTGCAATTAACTGATACTCACTGAAGGACAGACTGGTGATGTGGTGATAGTAGCAGCCTGTGCCCGTCTCCAAGGCTGTTTCCTGTTTCTAAACAAATATGAGCTGCTGGGCAAGCAAAAGTAGTGTCTGCCTGCATTGCGTGAAGTCATTCAGTTACACCGGTCAACGAACTGTAGTTGATAAGGCAGGAGATGCCTGATCCTTCTGTGCTGGAGCACAGTTGTCAGCTTCTGGATCTCTGCAGGTCCCACTGGCCTTTATCTTTTTCTTTCTAAAGTTTTTCAATAAAGCTTGAATCATTTTTTGTGCATAAGCATTTGATTCATGCACTGTAACAGCCTTGATCCAACCACACGTCAGGACTCCCCATATGTTCTTTCATTTGTAGTATCCACAAAATTCACCCAATAAAGGCAGAAGGTATAGCCTGGCTGCAGATCTTCTGTCATTCAGCTACAAACAGCTGGTAGTGCACATTACAAGGCTTATTTAAAGCTCAAGTACTCTCACCCACCCTCTCTGATAACTCAACTCGGCACGTAAAAACAAGAAAGCAAAAATATCAAAGTAGTGTAGCATTTCAAAGAAGCATTCAGGAAGCAGACAGCGTGACTTGCTCCGACACGGAGAATCTTGTGGCTCAACGCGTGGTGCATGCTTTGAGAATGTGCCCAGCTCTGGGTATGGAAAGGACAGGTCATTGAGGTGTGGCTGCATAACATACCATGTAGCAGCTCGTACTTGCATCGCCTGGTCTGAAGCACTGGGTCCTTCCTGTTGATGATCTACTGCTAACATTTCCATTTCAGAGAAATGCCTGTAATTGACTCTTGATTAGAAGCAGATGTTTTTGTACATGGGAGTGATCCCAACAACTCATGCTATTGACATGTCTGGTGGTTGGTTGAGGGATAATGGTTTTGAGGCACGAGTATTATCTGGCTCTTATTTTCTGGGAGAGCCACTTCTGTCTAAATGTTTACAAATATTTTCAGTTTTAACCACCTCAGATACATTTATTTAGTTTGACTCTCAACATACCATTTGCAGCCTGTGCTTGGCACAAATAGTGCAGTGAGGTATAAGAGGCAGACGGCTTTAAATTTAGTGCCACCACGTTGAAGGAATAAAGGGGACTAAGAGTGGTGGCTGCATAGGACCAAAGCTGCTCTAATTTATGCAGGTTTAAACTCTTTTCTGTGACAACTGGGCTGCCAGGAAGGACCTGTGACAAACTGGATGTCAGGGAGCAGCAACTGCAAGGCTGCTCTGCAAGGGAGGTGGAGCCGGGAGCTGAGGGTGACCAGATTAGGAGATCAATCAGCTCTAGGGTCCATCCAGGAGGTCCAGGCAGAAGCAGCAGAAGATGGGGCCAGAGACAGGGCTGGGAACAGGCACAGCATTGGCATCACTGGGGCAGGGACGGATGGCCCGGGCTGAGCTGAAATGGGGTCCTGGGCCACGGGCAGGCTGGGGCCAGGCCCCAGGGGAGGCCGAGTGGGAACAGTCTGGGCTAACAGTGTCCTTACAGCCACCACCCCGGAGTTCACAGCCAGAAGTTCTCTCTCAGCATAGGAATCCAGCTTGCATTTCAAACAGAGCAAAGTTTTGGTCCAGTAAGTAAAGTACATAAGCAGTCTTCAGTGCAGAGGTCAGTCATCAAGCACTAGAGCTGGGTTTTTCTTCTCTCGGTGTATTTGGCATTCTTTCCTGTGCACCTCAGTTCTTCTACCTTGTGAGTATTCAACGGTACATTGCAGCTGTCACATGAGTTAGAGCATCCAGTGAGTCCATTTGATCCTACATTACCGAAATTCTTGTCACTGAATGAGAACAGAGAAAATACTACACGAGAAGCCAATTCTGATCACTACCGAGATATCGATATACTCACTCTAGCTGCTAACTGAAAGACATTTTTTGGCTATAGAAGCCAAACAGCGAATACCTTATTCAGCTGTTGCTTCAGTGAAACTTGCAAGTGACAAAGGAGGAAAGACTCAACATCTAACTTACAGATGGAGACGCCTGGCATACATAAGTCATAGCAGAAGCTTACAGCGTTTGAGCACATTTGCTTCTTTGGTACATGATCAACTCTAACGCTTCAGGGTAATTGGGGTAGGAGTCAGAAATAACCCAGATAATCAAAAATAAATTGTACTGTCAGAACAGCGACTATATCCATCTTTGGGAAAACTTGCATGCAGACTTCTGTGGAGCAGGGAAGCCTTTTAAAATGAATGGCTAGAGCAGGACCTCCTGGGAGGCACATATGCTTTGCATTATAGACCGAGCCGAAGCCAGGAACATTGGGGTAACGCAGGGTTCACAGCGCACACATCCCTACCTGGCTACAGGCACGAAGCGCCAGCTTTTACGGAATATACAGCAACCCCCGGCCTAGTAAAACTTGACCCACCCATGCCTGCCACCATAAAGCCTTGGGCTGTTAACATCGAAACATCTGTCTTCATGCCAGGACTTAAATTTGGATTGAGATGTTCTGGTGGTGGTTTATCAGAGTTGTTATTTTATGTTTTTATCAAAGCTGTTTATTTTATATGCTTTGCCTGCAAATCTGTGACCAAAACCCCTTGTGTCTGCCTGTACTACTGTAATCAATTTTTCAAATACATGCAGTTGGTAATTGCATTTATAAGCAGAATGATATCCACCGCTAACAGAAAGTTTTACATATGCCTTACACTGACATCTTTTATTTTCCCCAGAATAAATGACACTATAAACAGGTGGATCAACAGGGAATTAGACTCTAATTGCTTTTTAAATACTCGTTATAAAACTTATTATAAATGAAAAACACTCTTATGAAGTTAAAAAATTGCATTGCATTGTAAAAAAAAAGTTATTACGCATCCGCTTATTGAGTAAATGGGCTTGGGAAAACTTTTGCGTACGAGAAACCAAGTTTATTCTCTTGTCCTCAATATAGGGAAAAATAGGTTTGCCCACAAACTGGACAAAATGCTCCCTCTTGTGGTCTCCGCTTGGAAATACAGCGGCAGATGGAGGCTGGGGGGCTGCTCGGGCAGATGCAGCCGAAGCCGGCAGGTTTGGAAAGCCCCGAGCTGCTCGAGCTGTTACGACTCCGGGTTTGCTGGTTTGCTTTTGTTTTGTTGTGATCGGAAGCGCAAGGAAGGAGGAGCTTCTCTTGCTGGGCTGATTCTGAAAGAGAAGCACTGGCGGGGTTTTTAACTTGGTAATTTTTTTTTCTCGCTTGCCAGTTATTTCTCTCTCTTCCCACGGAGCAAAAAGACAAGGTGCCCACTTTCCAAGAGCGGGTGCTCCTTATTGCTACTAGCTTCTCCTGAGGAAAAGGCTCAGAGAGTGATCAGATGGATCAATGGAGGTGCTGGGCGCTAGGAAATGGAGGGATGGTCGCATGGGAGGAGAAGGAGGCGGCGGCCGTGTCAGTATTTTGGACTTTTGCTGTGAGAATGGTGGGCTAGGAGTCGTGCCCTGAGGCTCTGTTGTCAGACCTAACATACTCACAGAGCAAAGAGCTGATTATTAATCGGCAGAACAAATTGGATCCGAATTAAAAAGCGAATCAGGTATGTGGGATTGGATTTGTTCCCTAATGGCAAAGTTGGAAGTGTGCTCCCTGGTGCGACCTGGAACATGGAGAGGACTGAACCAAGTTGGGCCCGAAAGGTTGGAGCGGGAGGGAAAGGCACTGCGCTGGAGTAACTGGCAAGGGGTGACAAGAGGAGCCGGCTAAAAAGAGGGAGGTTGCCTGGGTGTTTGTCACAGCAGAGCGACAGCGTGGATTTAAGAAAAGCAGTGGACAGTTATGGTACACAAAAGGGCCTAGACGTACCTACGTTTCCAGAACAGGCAGTTCTCCATCCTTCAGCAGATGTCTTGTTCAGTGCTTTTTTCTTCTTCCTGATGCCAATCTTTTCCTTTAATTCCTTGCACCTAGGAAGAAAAGCTGGGGATACTTTACACATCTTTAGTTATGACAAAGGAATGCCCCAAACTGCTTCGAATCTCCATTTGGATAAATTAATCCCATTTATCAGATACGAATGGTGAAAACAACAAATAGATCAAAGCCCCTCCCAAGCTGGTAGCAGCAACTATTTCTGTGCCACTTTTGGTCACACAGGCTTTCCCAAGCAAATGACTCGATGCACATTCAGGAATTTTATGTCCTTGATATCCTGGGATCCCTGTGTAACTTGTTTCTCCCTTATCAAGTCAGACAGTGCTTGACTCCATGCAGGTGAGCGTTCACTGCCTGAGCCCACCTTCAAATACAGGAGGGGAACGCTGGCCTTCTTCTTTCCCCCTGTTGCATTATTTCACACCAGTCTTGTAGCAACTGGGAAAATTTTCAGGGCAATCTTGACGGTGGTGGACCTGAGGACACGGTGGCTTTCCCTGAGCCCATTTCAGCCCAGCTCGGGCTCTTGGTCCCGATAGAACTATTTTGCGGCCGTGCTGGGCTCTGCCTTTATTTCCTGGCTAAATTTCGGGCCCATCCTGCCCATCGCGTCTCTCCAGCCCTGTCTGACAGAGGCGCGGCTCCGAGATGCAGCCGGAGGCCGGGATTTTGCCCTCGGCTCCGCTCTGCGCCCTCACGGCAGCTCCCGCTGCGCCTGAGCTGCGGAGTGTCAGGGCGCTCATTTCG